>JAVQKC010142604.1:0-16397 GCA_036025475.1 Philypnodon macrostomus
TTTAATAAAGTTTGACTGACTGACTTGTCTGACTGTTTTGTTTCGCTTAATGCGCCTTATGGTCCGGTGCACCTTATATATGAAAAAAAGTTTGAAAATAGACCATTCATTGACAGTGCGCCTTATAATCCAGTATGCCCTATAGTGCGGAAAATACGGTAATATAAAAAATTAAGTAAAACTGAACACAAAAAATATTTCTGATAACGTTTAGAATGTAAAAAAAAAAAAAAGTGCAGCTTGTAACAGTAAATATCCGTTATTAATCACGATACGATTGCTACGATACGATTATTGGTAATTACGATAATATAACCATATGCAGCGATTTATCACCCCTATGAGTAATACAATTGTAAAGCGTATTTGAGTGTCAAGAAAAGTGCTATATAAAACCGACGCATTATTATTATTATTATTATTTTAAACTTACTTTCTTAGCTTGTCAGAAACAGAGGTGGCGGAGGGCTGCACCCCTCTGTGAGGAGGAGAGGGGCTGTAGGTGTGGCTCGGAGACTGAGACGGACTGTTGCCTCTGCTGCTCCGACCCCCTCGCCTTGAAGCAATGCCCTGTCGTGAGCCTGAACGGGACCTAAAAGTTACACAGTAGAAAATTACAGTTAATAAATGACTAAACAGATATAGGAAAAAAGAAGTTATTTAAAGAGTTTGACTTTAGTTTATAATACTTGACAGGTAGCAGTCGTTTCCATGTGTTACAAAATAGGTACCTCGAATGTCTGTGTGAAGAGTATCGCTTCCTGTCTCTGTCCCGCTCTCTCTCTCGATCATTGGATCGAGATCTGGTTCTTTCTCGTCTTCTCCAGGATCCAGAGCCTCTGCTCCGGGAGTGGGATCTTGAATGCCTCCTAGAGCGTGAATACGAACGTGAACGGCGTCTGTCCCTGCCCCCTCGCCGACCTCGGCGTGAGCGTGACGAGGAGCGAGAGGATGATTGAGATGAGGAACTGGAGGAGGAGCGGGAGCGACTGGAGGATGACCGGCGTCTCCTAAACAGACACAAATACATTTGTTTATTAATCAAACCCAGCACCTAACCTACCGTAGGTGTCATGGATACCAATTTTAATAAATACAATACATTTACAGTACAGTAAAAGTCTTCCCTTTTCAGATACACTTCACTACTTTAGCCAAATGTGACATGCAGAAAAATACTGATACGTAATGCTAACATGCAAAACTGATATCACTTGTTTTAGCCCACATTTATTTACCATCACCTACCACATTAACTTATAAGTTTTGTTGTCACTTCAGACGACAAGCTAGTTATGTAAAAACCATGAAGATGGAAAGTTACCGACCGGGAGCTCTTGCTATGACCTGCAGGATGCTGCAAGTTGGAGGGGGTGAGGCCAGAGTGAGCAGTAACCGGTTGTGCTGTTGCTGCAGCTTCATCATCACTGCCTCCAAAGCTTGTAATGAAGGTGATCTTCTCCGGTCCTGGAGTTCGCGACCGGGACCGCGACTCAGAACTAGATTCGGACTCTGGTCTGGAAGCAAAATTATCAACTTTAGTTTAAAAAAAAAAAAGGAAACTGAAGGAAAAAGTGGAAAAGTGCTTTAGCTCACCGTTTGTAAGGATCATATGTTGGACTGTCCCTTCTGGCGTAACTAACATCGGAAAAAAATAATATGTATGAAATATTACCTTATTAAATTAGAACGTTATATAAATATACCGAAAAAAAATGCCATTGTACCTGGGTGGGCTGATCTGTCTCCCTTTCAGTCTCTTTTCTCTGAACTCTCTCCTTTGACGACGTGAACGACGGCCCTAAATAAAAAAATAGCATAAGAAGTATTAAGATATATGTGCACATATGCACACTTTTCAGGGATCTTTGGAAAACTGTATTTCTTACAGAGTACATTGCTTTTTCTGCCTCCAGGGCCTTGGCGTGTTTAATGGCCTCTATCTCCTCTTTGTCTTTCCTCAGCATTCTGGTCATCAGAAAACAGTCTAATTTAAACTTCAACAATTGAAAGATAATGTATATAATATGACAGAAATAGGGCCAGTCCCTGATCATTTCAAACATGCAGTTCTAATAGAAAAAATGTGTTTAAGTTTCCAGGATGTGAAAATAAAACCCTACCTGACAAAATCTTCTTCAGCCATCCCATATGGTGTAGCAATTTTATTCAGGTCAGTTAGCTGTTCTTGGTTCAGTTCGTCAACATCTACCTCTACATCTGTGTTGAGAAAACAGAAACATGCTATAGTACATACTACATCTTAATGTCTTTATTTTTTGTTTAAGATGTCTTTCATAAAATTTACCTATATCAGGTATACCCTCGTCTTCTTCAGATTCACTGTTTTCCGAATTATCTTCATCTTTATCTGACTGAGATTCAGGCTGTGTCACAGTGCTGTCCTCATAGATGTATCCAATACTAGCCTTCTTCTCTGCAAGTCTGAAGTTCAAACAGAAAAGCTTATTTAATAAAATTGCAAAAACCTCACTCTATCACTTAACTTTTAGGCAGCATACTTTTTTTTCTCGTCTTCATTTGGTTTCTGCAAGCCTCCATATAGTTCATCAAGGTAAATCTGATATAAACACTGCTCTTCTGAAACTGCAGAGAAGACACATATAATCATGTAAAATATATCTACAGACAGTTTCACAGACCTGTGATCCTGGATAAATACTTACTGTTGGCAAAGTCATTCTGCACTAAACCTCTGTATCTCTCATAATTGCACTTTCGCTCCTCCATTTCCTGCTCAGGTGTTCTATAATTAAAAACAGATGTTTTTCATCAAATGTAAATTTAAAACAAATAATTCACAGATATATGTAGAAAATACACCTGTTGTTTGAAATTAGTCTTCTGAACACATTATATTATAATACTTACATGGACTCGTCCACTGAGGGATTATATGGAGGAATGTAATCCAGATGAGCTCTCACATCAAACCTGTCAATCATGTTGCTGGTATCTCCTTGCCAAGGCATCCTTTTGACAAGAGCAGGTTTACTCCAAGTTACAACTTTACAGTTGTCAACAACAAATGTGTGATTTCTTACATGTTAATTGGACTTTCTGCTGCAAGGGCCACAGCAGGATCTAGGTGAATCTTGTAGGCCCGTCCATGGACCTGAAGAAACTGGGCTGGGTCTTTTTTCTTTCAACGAAGCAAATCAAATCAAATAACATATTAACAGCCAGTATTACAACTAGTAGTGTGAGTAGTGCATATTGAATAACTATTGTTTTGCTTGTCTAAATAGAGAAATAGCTTTATGGCATAAAACTATCTTACAATCTTTTCATAGTACTCTCGTCGGCGTTCGCCTCGGCGCTTGTAGTCTACCATCATGCCGCGGAGCTTGCGCTCATGTTTGCGGGCCTCCTGCCACATGACGGCGCCGCTGGGGGTGGGGGCGCGGCGTGGCACGGCTGCTGCATGGGACAAGAAACATTTCAATTAATTCTTTAACTAGAAAGCACTCGAAGTGCAGACCTCCACCAAGGTAGCTAATTTCTCCTATAGGCAATAACAAAATAGTGACATCTTTCTTTTTTTCTATTAATGACAACAATTCAATATCATTAATATCACCTTAATACAACTAGAGGTTATCAAAATCACAGAAATAATAAATAAATAATAAAAGAATGTCATCTGGCAAGAAGCTGAAACAGTAGGACAAATGTGGAATTAGTTGTTGCAGAACTGCACCTTTGGCTGCAATATGGTTAAAAGTTCATGAGATGGCGCCAGAGATTTGTTAATGAAACTGTTGTCAGGCTCAGACGTCTGTCCCATTCAACAAATTATTTGAAAAAAATCCTGGATCCAAACGGTGATCCGGATCAGTCACAAATCACTTCTTCCTTGTGTCATTCCTGACCTTCCGGGAAGATTTCATCCAATTCCGTTCAATAGTTTTTGAGTTAAGTCACTTACACACGGACGCTACCAAAAATATGACCTCCTTGGCGGAGGAAAACACATAATTTATTGAATGAATTTAACTTAACATGTAGAGAGAACAGTTTCACACGCAATAATGAGCAAAATGGTACAATGCATTAAAAGTTGTGTCAGTCATTTACAAATTTTATTGTAGCGTTATTTATGATATTTTAGCAAAAAGGAAAAACACATCAAAGCGTTGGTTGAAGGTCTGTGAAGCACTAAATCTCTAAGCTAATGCTAACCGCTAACAACATCACGTTTATCTGCTAATGTGTATAGTCACCAAGATACACGTGGCTTGTAAATTAGACGCGCTTTCATTATAACTTCACAATAAATGATCACTATTGACATCGGATGTACCATAGCGTTAAAAAAGTGCACCGATTGCGCGTGCTGATCGGGCCTTAGCTTAGCATAGTGAGGCTAAGCTGCAGCACCGTTAGCGTTGTTAGTACTTTTAAGACAAAAGCTCAAATGCACTTATCGCGGGTTATTGCTCTACAGTGTTGCTTTATACCTGCTTTACTGGTCACTGACAGACAATGAGATGGAGTTTGTCCAGCTGTAGCGATAGCGTAGTGCAGTGACACACGCCTCCCTCTCGTCCTTCACTGCTGTTGTAGCTAACGTTAGCCGCCGCTGACCTGAAGCTTCCATGGACCACAGTGATACGACTACAGCGAGGGTCTGATCAAAACGCGTTATATTGTAACGGGCTTTCCTGCTGCAAAACCAACATATTTCTGATCCTAATAGTGTGCAGGCTCACACTACATTGCATTTCAAAGTCAAATGTTTCCTAAAGTCAATCTATTTTCCCCAACAGTTACATGCAACATGCAACGTTTGTCCACTAGATGTCACTGTCAGGCAGAATATTACAATAGCCTAACTAATGTATTGTAGACATTATTCAGATTGCTAAAGTCATGTTTATGTGGGCACAAACGATAATAAAAGAAATTGCATGTGATCTATTTTTTATTTTTTCCCAACCAGATCTCAGTTTATTAAATCGTTGCTCATCAACTCAACAGTAGATGTGTGTTTCGGAATCCCAAAGCTGCTCTGAATCTTAATAGACTTAATCTAAACCTGAATCCTGTGACTGAATTGACATGGCACAGTTGTGACTGGAGTGGTGACAGGAAGCTGATGAACTTCCTGATTCTGTATGTAGCCAACAAGTCAGAGGTTACAGACACCTTCAAATCACTAACACTGAGGCAATAGTTAATATGCAGTAGTCTGTAATGTTTTCTCAAGAGTCATAGACTTCAACTTGCTCTTGTCTTTATTGAAGACCAAAGTCAGGGATGCTGGTCAATTTTTCTTGCATAGGTTACGTTGTCTTTTTGTATCACAGAGAAAAGCACTGTCTATTTGGCTATTTGGTGGCTATAAGTACCTATAGATTAGAATATAACCAAATAAGTAGGCCTTCAGGGGGAAAATAGCATGTAGTTGTTAAATGAACTTTTATTACAAACCACATGTGCTCGTTGCCCAAAGCAAACTAATACAAGGATATTGTCAGACCAATACAAAAAGGACACCAATATGTACAATATATTTATATACAAAAACCTTTTTACACATATGAAAAATCATTTTTGACAACTGCAGTATCACAGAAACAGGCAACAGTGTATAGTAAAAAATGGCTATAAGCCTTTGAATGTGCACTAATTTGACCATTCAAATTTCAGACATTTATTTGACACAACATACACTCATAAAACACATTGTCTCACGTTCAGTTCACATAGATCAAGCTGATACAAGCAATTTTAAATAAGAGTTTGATCAGTCTTTTTTAAGCCTGGAAACTGTCAATAGCTTCATGGAGTGGCAACCAATCACCTCCATGACCTTTTTTGTCCCTTGTCAGTGTCACAGGCACTCAATGATATAAAAGAAAGCCTCCAGAATATTTAACATTATTCGCTTTTAGCCTCATGAGGTCCATCCCAAAGACCAGACAGTAAGACTTTGACCTTATTTTTAGCAGCCTTTGCCATGCGTGTGCGTTCAGATATGTGCACACAAGATCCACATGGTTTTTCTGTTCAATTTACTCCATAAGTGACGCAGTGCTAGAGAAACAGAAGCTGAGCGCTCTAGGATTAGACCTCAAGTTCTTGGTTTTCTGTGTAGTGGATCCGGTTGAGTTTCTCTCTCTCCCGATTTGAAATGTCCAGTTTGTGGGCGTGTAGAGGCTTTAGCGCTGGGGAGGGGTGCGTGGGAGCTGGAGAAGGTGGTAGCGTTAGTTCAATCTCTTCATAGCAGCGAGAGATAGGTGCAGGGGCTGTTGAGTGGGTCAGAGGGGCTGTAGGAGGCAGCACTGGTACGGGGCGGTCCACGTTTCGGATAAGGTTTACAAACTCCCTCTGGTTGTTGATTCCTTCCTCCGGTGGGACAGCCTGCTGCTTTTTCCTCTTCTGATGGAGGTGGGACATGATAACTGCGCAAGCTGCACATCCACAGACTGTTACCAAAGCCAGGATCCCCACTAGCACCATGTAGAAGCTCAGGCCGCCGTGGTTGGTGTCGGACATGGCATCTGCAAACACACACATGCAAAGATTTAAGATTCTGTTCTAAAATACTGTATATACATTTTAGTAACATATTTTACCTGGACAGTGCTGGCCAATGCAGGGATTTTTAAGGCTCATACATTCATTACCATAAAACCCTTCTGGACAGGCGCACATGTACCTGCCTTCTGAGCTGTGGCAGGCCACCCCTTGCTGGCAGGGGTTAGGGTTACATGGATCTAGTACAAGCTGATGCAAAAAAAGAAAATGAAAAAGGTATTAACAGGCATTATAACAGTAAAACAACATTTGGTGTGATACAATAAGATACAAAAAGAAGAACAAGAAAAAGTGTTGACCTCTAACAAAGCATTGTAATAAAAATCATGATTATAAATTTATCACAATTTTAGTTGATTATGAACACTTTGTCATAAAACCTGTCTAACTACAAATCCAATGTTCATCATAATTCAATTTTCTTTATTAATATGTTACAGTAAAAACGACAGTGAAGAGCAGAGCATAATTGACGATTCAACAATCGTCCCAGAATAGTAGATCACCTTAACTTCATATCATGATAAGTTCTTTTATTGCGATATTGTACACCCCTTCTCTTACCTCACAGAAGGTTCCTGCATATCCAGTGGGACAGGTGCAAGTTGGGGTTCTTCTGTCCTGCTCCACACATACTCCTCCATTCAGGCAGGGGGAGCTCTTACATGGATCTGGTCCTTCTTGGCAGTATTTCCCAGAGAAACCAAGTGGGCACAGACATCTGGCCCCTGATGAGTGATCCTATGGGGAGAATAAGATACATTATTCAATATTTTAGTGCTATTAAAGTAGTCAGTGATCATTAAGTACAGCGCTTACCTCACAAAGACCACCATTTAGGCATGAATCCTGACAGCTGCTGTTCCCTGTCAAGCAATAAAATGACATTGTGGTCATAATTAAACGTATAAATGTTTGGTGGTAATTTGGTAAATCATATCTAGTTATGTAGGGTTATTATGTCTCACGTATGTCGCAGTTTGGCCCTGTCCATCCAGGAAGACAGTCACACAAATATCCTCCAATCAGGTTACGACAGGAGTGGGCGTGGACACAGATGTTTAGTTCACATTCGTTAGTGTCTAAAGAGAATAGAGAGATAATTGAAATAGCATCAAATCAACTTTTGTTAAGTAAATGTTAGTAAAATTGTGTTGAATACCAGTCACTTTGAAATGTAATTTGGATGTAATAAGGATGCGAACTGAAAAATGCACATGAAAATAAGCAGACTACATTAATTAATTACCACAGAAGTAATTAAATCATACTAGGCATGCTAATCCCATTATCTTTAGAAAGCACATCAGTCTGATCATTTTTAGCCTCCAGCTAAGCCAAAGTTAAATAACGCTGTGAAGTAGAACTAAATTATTCTGTGACATGGAAAAATGATATCAACTTTTTGATGCTGTAAAAAAATTAATCATCTAAATCCCATGTGAATATACACCCTGTAGCATCCATAATCTGTTTATACATATTATAATGTAATGTTTGCTTTTTAGTATTTCCCAGTAATAGGTGTTTAGATTTATATACTGTATATATATGCATACAACTTGTGTATGACCCGTAGCAGCCTAATGAATATACTGAGGATCGTGAAGACAGAAACCATCTTATAAGAAACCAGAGCTAATGTAATTTTAGCTGCCTCTCACTGTTGTGGTCTATTCGGATGTCATGTTGATTGGCTCGGGCTAAAGTCAGCTATGAAATCACTTTGTGTGTGTAATATTTAGGGCTGCATGCACCAGTGATGTAGAAATATAATGATTACCAAGTGACAGAGTGACATATCACTATAAGACAAAGGAGTAGGAGTGGCTGTCACACTGAAATATGTCTCACTTCTTTACTTCATAACCCTCCAGCCTCTGCACGCCTTCTATTTGTGCACTTCATACTTGCTCATCTCCACACCTTCCCTCTGGGAGCATACTCAATATTAGAAAAAAAGTTGCCCAAAGAGACAAGGCACTGCACTCGTGTTTGGAATTGAGATGCTGTTGGCTTGAAGTGTTAATGTATGCTCATCATGGTTCTTAGATCTACTCACTACGTACTTTAGCAAAATACCAAAAAGCACAGAGCTCAAATTATGAGTTCAAATTAGCATGTACAGTTGTGAAAATTTTTGTCTGATAACAATACAGGTAATTTGTAAATATGTTTTGATGGGCCATGTTTCCTGTGTATATAAAGAAAAAGAAAGACGCTCTAATAGAAACAACTGAATGTATTTATTCATCCATTCACAGGGTGACAAAGTTGAGTATAAATCATAAAGTGAGTCTTCCTGTTGCTGGTTCTACGTCTAAATATGAGCATTTATCCTTTTTGCACAACGGCTGAACACTATCTATCAGTCAATCTTGTGAATATTGACTGATACCAATGTTAAGCCAATACCAGTGTGCATCCCTACATAAATTAAGGTTGTTGAGTCTGCTAGGGTACTATATAACACCAATCACTGTATTGAGGCCATGTATTTGGTCTTTTCTCAAGTATGTTGGTGTGAAGGTTAAACCAACTCAAATACAGCATTGCCAGTATATAATTGATATGTAAAATCCCACTGACCGAGCTGGCATGTCCTGCCGCTCCATCCGGGCGGACACAGACACCGGTATCCTCCAGGAGTCTCCTCGCAGGTCGAACCGCGTCCACATGGGCTGCGATCACACTGCCTCACCACTGCAGAGAGACGAGACATACAAAAGCTACTGATGTGTGTAATAGGATTGTGCATGTGGGTATAAATATCGAACATGGTCTGTGTGTATGTGTGTGTGTGTCTTTGAGCCTGTGGCATTAGTATGCAGTGTTTTATTCATTTCTCTGTTACCATGGCTCCTACTCAAACTCTGATAAACACAATTGTCTGAAGCATATACTTAACTGACACCCCACACTACATCAGAAAATGTATATTTGCAACAAAAAAATGAAGCAATCATTGGATATTAAGAGAGAAATAGAGACAGCATATTTGTACAGAATAGCATCCTATCTTCCCCATGTATCTCCTACTGACTTTACCAAACCCTACAGAAAATCCATTTCCCACGCCTGTGGCCCCAGTTCACCCAGTCCATTAATAATAATCTAGTCGACCTAAAGGGAAAACTGGTCAGAGAACTCATAACAAACCAAGTCTTTAATTAATATTGTTTATAAATATAAAACCAGCCTAAGTTGTGGTTGTCATTCCTAACAAGCCTGACAATCTCTCACTGTGTATTCTCCAGAGAGGCCTGCAACATATACACAGACAGACAGACAGACAATGAGCTTCCCACATCTAATCAAATGTGAGAGAAAACAAACAAAGAAATACCAACAGTGTACGTCCATGAGTGAAATGCTTGTGGTTCATGTTAACATGTTTCATTGTGATTGAAGTGAGAGTGAGGAATGTTTTTATATCTATTATTCCCACCACAGCAACCAGTAATAATATGCTATTTACTGATGTCTTTTGTGGTAGCAATGAGAAAGCACTATAGATAGAGACTTTAGCCTGAGAAGATAACATAGAGATAGAGAATAGTCTAAAGAAATAAAAGCCACATTAAAATATTACAGAGATGAATGTTGCCTTGTCTCAGATTGTGACAGCCTAGAGTGATGCGAGGATCAACCTTAACAGCCTGGCAATTTAAGGAATAAAGCTGAGAGGAAGAACATGATTGAGTTTGTAAAGTGCTGGCTCATGCACCACTGAGGAGACAAATCTGCTTGATGTTTAACCTTTGTTCCCACACACAACGAAATCAAATGAATGTCTCAGAAAGAAAATATCAAACAAACCTAAAGCAAAGCTTTGTCTGGTTGCATACACACACACGCACACAGACAAACACACGCACACACACACACACACGCACACACACACACACACACAGACACACGCACACACAGACACACACACATGCACACACACTCACGCGCGCACACACACGCACAGACACACACATGCACACACACACACAGACACACACATGCGCACACACGCACACACACAGACACACACATGTGCACACACAGACACGCACACACACACACACACACACGCACACATTTGCGCACACACAGAGATACAGACTGGGTGAGACAGGCTTTGATTGCTGCTGATAATGTTTGTGTTCAAGCTAATTTAGCTTCTTCTGGCCAACTGGCTTTGATCCAGTATCAACTAATCAGGGCAATCAGATGAATAAGATAGCACTGTCTCCAGATGTAGATGCTTGTGTTTACGAGTGTCACCTTGTGCGCAGATGTGTCCAGTCCATCCCTCTGCGCAGGTGCAGCTAAAGCCTGTAGGATTCTCCGAGCATGTTGCACCGTTCAGGCATGGAGACGACAAACATGCATGTTCCACTGAGAAAAAGAGGACATTTTAAAATAGAAAATGATCATTGTACTAAAAAGCTTCATGTGTTGTTGGACTGACATCTTACCATTTTCACAGTTACGTCCTTTGAATCCTTCTTGACATTCACATTGGTACTCATTGGGCTCTGTGTTGGTGCACGTCCCTCCGTTCTTACACGGCTGATGGGTGCCACAGTAGTTGAGATCTGTCACACAGGGATTAGTGATGTTAGTCTATCGTATTTAAGGACAAACCACATGACAGGGGACTAGTGTAACCCTGTCCGATGCAGTAGCTGCAGGGCCTGTTGTCTTCACGCTGAGCTCTTTTTGCTCTAATGATCTCCTATGTGCCCACTGTGCTTTTGTCTCACCACAGCCTTACTGCACAGAAACAGCTCAGAACCCCACCTATATGAGAGTGCCCTGCCCCGCTCACATTTACCTTACCCAAGGCTATCGCCTTTCCTCTGCACAATGTGCTGTCCCTTGGGCACTGGTTTGGCTCCCAGATCCGAGCTCCCTCACTGGGACAGAGGCTGAAGGTGGGGCAGTCCCATGCTGAGAGAATGTGAAGGAACTTTTCAACTATGTGGTGGGAAAAACTAAACTAACCCTAAGGAAGATGTGTCTTATTTGAGATGTCTCTGTCACCTCATACAGTCCAGACTAACATATGGCCATCAGACAACAGACCACACAAATGTGTTTCACCTATACAACCAGAAAATAGGGTATATAATCCTAGAAACATTAACACACTGTGGGAGGCTTTGGTCATGATTTAATATTTATATATAGCTGTTATTGTTTTTACTCAAGAAAAAAATATGCTAAATATGCAATTGTAGCCTATAACACAATACAGTCAACATCTGACATCAGGTTATTATTGCACATTAATAATTTATGTATATAATTGAGTGAAAGTGAAATCTAATTAAAGGTAGCTTGTGTTAGACCTTTGTCACAGAGCAGTCCTCCCCAGTTGACGTCACATACACACTGCCAGGGCTCGGTGCAGCTCCCGTACACGCAGCCGGGGAACGTCAGGCACTTATCACACAGAGGGCCCATCCAGCCGTAGTGACACCTGCATCACAAGACAAGCTGTTTGAACAGATGGCCCGGGACAACATCCGCTTCATGTGCAGATATGTATGAGAGTGATGTTTGATCAGGCAGCTTACAGTCTGTCTTTTATAATGTGCAATTGAAGAGGACGTTACAACACTTACTTGCATTCTCCGGGTTCGTTACAGAAGCCATGGATCTGGTTACAGCCCTGCTTACATACAGCTGTGAAACATGAACACAAATAAAGAAGATATTAAAGACAGATTCAAGATAGTTTACAATGGCTTTACAGAGCGTGGAAACCTGCAATTTGTAAATCCAGAGATATCACTGGATTTACAAAACATTTATAATAACAGGAGAGATCTACAATGATGCATGTGGGAACCATCACTTCACTGGATAAAAGAATGAAAGTAGTTGAAGTAAAATCATGTTCTAAATCTGTAACCTGCAGGGGGTAATAGAGGGACAGTAGATAATATTTCCAAATTTCCTGGTTCCTTCAAACCAATCAACGACCTGCTGAGGAGGAAGTCAGACAAGTGTGAAAGGGGCGAGGTGGGCTGGACAGCAGGATGTCCTTAAACTAGCTTTGTGTCCTTCTGGGCTCCCATAATTTTCACTCTGACTTCCTCCATTTACTTTTACCACCGCTGTGACATGATGGCACAGGTCCAAGGTCAGAGAGGTGGGTCTTCTAGTTGATGAGTCACACACAGTCCACCTCAGAGTTTCCCAAACTGTGGGTCAAAGGTAGCTTCAGATTTTACTGGGGGTCTTAAAGATTTCTCATTCTGTTATCGAGGCAAAATTACAAATTACAGGTGCATCTGACAAAAATAGGCCTATAAGTTCGATGCAAAATGGGTAATAATAAATCTAATGTTTAAAGGTGTAATCTGAAATATAGAAAGTAGAATATTTAGATCATCTGTCATATTTATTATTTAACTTTAATCCCTATTTTTACTTATTTTAGGAAACCTCCAATGGTGCCTGCATGGGAGGTAGTTAGTTACATTAGAATATACCTTCTTTGCACTCTGGGCCGGTCCAGCCGTCCATGCAGACCTTGGAGCCATTGGGGTCACATTTGAAGTGTCCAAAGAAGTCGTCCCTCGCTCGGCAGAACTTGTTGCAGAGCGGTCCGTAGTAGTTTGAGTCACATCGAAAGCGCAGCCTGTACTCTAGACTGAGGATCCTTCCGTGATGACGATAGACCTGCCACTGTTCTCCAGGATTCAGCATGGACGACAAGAGGACCCGCTCTATCAGCTCACCTGAGAGGGGAACACACATTAGGGGTGGGCAATATGGTCAAAATATAATATCACAATTTTATCAAGCCAAGACCACAATTTCAATTTAATCACAATTTGAGATCCAGTGTTCATCATATCTAATATGTATTTTTTTTCTTTTTTTCATTAAGATGAACACTGGTATGTTATAGTAAATGATGTTGACAATGAGACAATTCAACAATCTTCCCAGATTAGAAGATCATCATAACATATCACAATACAATATTTTCTCGCCATATCACACACCCCTATATCAGATTACATTAAAGTGTAGTAAAGTCAAATTAAGAACATACAAGAAGCAGATATTCCAGGGGGGGACACCAGATTGATGCCAGAGGTCAGAGACTGGGTTGAGACAGTAGCGGCAACAATAGCTCAGATAACTCTTTGTTGTAACAAGGTCTACAGAAAATCACCCCCATTTGCACAAAATGAAAAACATGAAGCATGTGGGCTAGCAGAAACACTGATGATATATTATGCATGGAATTTATGACCAATTTTATGGATTGACTTAAATATAAATGATCTATGCTATATAAAATGTAAGTGCAATTGTATATGAAACTGTCACACTTCATTTTAGCAAGAAATATAAGCTAGAACCATTATAGGATACTCCACCCTGAGGGACATGAGAAGCCCGGGGCACTGCTCCTGACCCTGGGGGTATTTCCCAGAGGCGCCCTCATTCCCAACTCAGTAACTAATCCCTGAGAAAGCATTAAAACACACAGAGCAGTGAGAGCAATGTGCATTTCTATATGTATGTGTGTTTAAGGGCTGGCAGATGGGACAAAAGAGGAAGATTATGAGGTGGGAATACAACAAGAGAAGTCCTCCTCTGAACAAGTCTGCAATGAGCTTACGGAGCATATACAGTTGCAAGAAAAAGTGTGTGAACCCATTGGGATCACTTGGATTTCTGCATAAATTGGTCATAAATGTGTCACAAAATTCTGGACCTCATGTTTATTAATAGCTTCAATTTAAGGATCATTATCCAGACACAAGATATAAAATGTAATGTGAAAAATCAATATACTAATCCAGACTAGGCATGAACCACGACAAAAGCAGGTATAATAAGGCCTAAACCAGGACTAACATTGAAAAAAATCCAGGACTAAACTGGCACCAAATGGGTCTAAATGAGGACTAAATTGGAAATCTAACAATATACAGCTTAGAACTAGGGATGTTGAGATAGAATGATTGTGTCACATTTTTTTATCCCTCTCAGTATGTCTACAATTGTGTGTACGGCCCTGACAGTGTGTGTGTGTGTGTGTGTGTGTGTGTGTGTGTGCGTGTGTGTGATGGACAGATTTAAACAGAGCCAAAGAGGAAGGGAGCTATAGGGCTCCAAACAATCCACCTGACGGAGAAATGAGATCATTGTGCTTGGGCATGACAAAAGAAAATAGGGCACATATTGGTGTGTGTTTCAGTAAATATGGCGGACAGTGAATGTGTCTCGGCCCTACAAACATTCATCCCCGCAGCGTACTATATGGGTTTATGACCCTGGGAAGTCAGGACAAAGGAAGACAGGAAAATTAGAAATAACCAATTTAAAGACTGTCAGAGAAAAATACAACAATGTCAGATTTTTTGTAATGCAATTAAGCAAAATGTCAACATAACAAGAGAGCACTAAATGAAACAGACAGGATCTTGATTTATACACAGTAGCAATGGGAGAGTGCAGAGTTTTTATATTGAGGGCTGTACGCATCAACAGTACTCAAGTCTATCTCTAGCCTCTGGATGTTGTCTCTCAGTTGGTGGAATGCACAGAGGTGGGTAGTACTCAGTTACATTTACTTGAGTAACTTTTAAATAAATTGTACTCCATAGAGTAGCTTTACTGCACAATACTTTTTACTTTCACTTGAGTAACATTATTTTTTTTTAAGTAACTGAAGTATTTTGAGTAAAATTATTGGCTACTCTACAGACCTCTGGAAATGCATTCCCTTGACAAAAGCTATGACAAACCTTTTTTAAAACACAGCACTATAAAAATCAAAGAAGTAACCATATAGCAGCTTTAAGGGGATTGCCTTTTGTTGATGTGAGACACTTTTGATGAGTTGGTATAGGTTGTATTTTTCAGACGAGCCACATCACATTGTAACAATTGTAAAACTAAATTCCACTCTCTCTGTCTTCAGCAGGAGGTGGCAATTTTGTGGCAATAAGTGCTTTGTCAATATAGCAATAACACAGCGGGCCATATGCACTCAAAGTAACCTCAAAAACTGAAACAAATACAATATAGGTTCTGCACCGAATGTAAATTTTGATACAACAAGATCACTCATTCTTCATCTGTGACTGAAACCTACCCCAGCAGCAACTATGGGCCTTAGGTGGGGAACACCCTTGAAATAGCAGGGTTAACACAGAGATATACACAGCTTTACATATTTATAGATCTTTGGGGAAAATTTAGTTTTTTGATTCTGGTCCTGAAGAATATTTTTTGGTTATGGTCTCAGCCTAGACCAGCTACTCCTAATGTTTCTTGTCTGTCTTCCCTGGAGTTTGTCTCCCTCGTGTGGTTTTGTTTTGTTTTTATTTTCAGGCGTGGTCTTCAGCTGACAGGTGTGGTCTTTGGGCAGCCACAGCTGACTGCATTTTCAATCAAGCTCAGCACAAAGACTCACTGCTCTCCTGCACTCATTGCCAGATTGTTCTTCTACACAGTGGTAGAGTACTTCACACTGGCTAACCCTACTCATTGGAGCACTTTCATGTTTGCAGATCTCCTGCCTGCCCTCTAGCCCATCCAACTGGACCTCGCCAAGCCTAACCACACTTAGCCAAGCCTAGCCACACTTAGCCAAGCCTAGCCACACTTAGCCACACTTAGCCAAGCCTAACCACACTTAGCCAAGCCTAGCCACACTTAGCCAAGCCTAGCCAAGCCAAGCCTAACCACACTTAGCCAAGCCTAACCACACTTAGCCAAGCCTAACCACACTTAGCCAAGCCTAGCCACACTTAGCCAAGCCTAGCCACACTTAGCCAAGCCTAGCCACACTTAGCCAAGCCTAG
>JAVQKC010142612.1:0-15022 GCA_036025475.1 Philypnodon macrostomus
ACACTCATATACAGAGACACACATATACAGAGACACTCATATACAGAGACACTCATATACAGAGACACACATATACAGAGACACTCATATACAGAGACACACATATACAGATTGAGACACTATTGAGCCTAGTGCACACGTATACCTGTTTTCATGTAAAACACTTTGACTGAAACGCCTTTGAATGCACTCTCTTCTTAAAAACTCTTGCTTTTTTTTAGCCTTTAGCATTTCAAGCTGAGATATGAGGGAGAGTTTTCCTTTGCTCTTTGCAAATATATCTTGCTCAAAGTCTATTCTTCAGATGAGTACAAAATATCCACATGCCAAAAGAGTCACAGACAGAAAAACATGCATAGGCCTGCTTTCCAACACGCCTGGAGTCTCATGTACCAAAGTTGATGCCGTGCACAAAATGAAATCGTGCCTAAACAAACCGTGTGTCAGAATAGAGTAAAAAATTGTATGGAGGCGCCCATTGCAACACAGAAACATAACAGTGTGAGCAGAGCAAGTCTTGACATTCTCATCTTACAGCGAGAGGCCAGAAATAATCTACAACACTCTGTATTGATTTAAGGGATTTCAGTTTTCCACTGTTTGGATCCTGTAATACTTTACATAGAAAACAAGAGCATAGCAGCAGTTATATATCCTGTAATGTTAAGGCACAATACTGTATATCTGAGATATCCTCAGTGTGCCCATAGAATGTTCAGGGAATTAATTAAGGCTGTTTTGACAGATTTGTCAGGGAGTGCATAGCTAATTAGCATTTGTGATATCAAACTGTATGTGCAATTGATTGCATGTGTGTTTTTGCTGGCCCAGTAGGCTGCATGTCTCAAACCATATGTGAATAAGTGCACTATGACACATTAAGAGATATTTTTGCACCCAAGCTATCTAGCTCAAGGATTTTTAGATTCCGGCACCCCAAGGATGCCATATCTTTGCTCATTTGTGGTCTACATTCCTCAAATGACTCATAGTGGGAGAAAGAGTTTTTTTCTCCTTCTGCACCGAGCACGGGCTGTTAGAAATATGGTTTTAATTGATTTTGAAGTTCTAGCTGTTGGGAATGCCTCTCTCACCATTAAAACATGCTTGACACACAAAAATCAAAACAGCGTATTAACACATCAAAGGGGACAAGCCCCCTTGTGCCATTTGTGTAAACTGAATTGCCAGTTTCTGATGACATGCAGCATTTAAAATACATTTTTCAGAATATGCTAATGTGCAAACTCCCCTTTTAGCTGCATTCGGGTCAGCCCATTGAGTACAGCAACAGCCATTAGCCTGCAGGGGATTGGGGGTTAGCGCTCCATGCTAATCCATGCTAATACTGTGGTATAAGGCAAAGTGAGTTGACTCGAGTTTGTATTAATGTATATTGCCAGTTTATATTGATACTATGTTGATTCAATTGCATCCAGAAATAGTTTAGAAGAAACTTAATACATGAGAGCACAAAATCAAGCATCAGAAATACCCTGAAATCACGTCTGTATACATGTATTTTGTCTTGTCAAAGCATGATGTTTATCTGATGTGAACCAGGTTCAGTGCACCTCTCACAGTTTCCAGCACAGTATGAGCTATAGGGCAATGGAAGCATCCTACTAACAGAAAGACCAATTACTGCACATCTCTAATGGGCCTGCTTAGGCGCTGGGAGCTCCGGGAGCAACATTTTAGGGCCGTTAGTGTAAATGACCCGCTGCTTATACACGGTTAAAGGTTAAAGCATTATCATGGCGGCCTATAGCTTCAATGCACTGGTAAGTAATGTAACTACCTTGCATGTTATTGTAATGGCAGTTAAGAGTAAACTGACAGAATCTTCATCCTTTATGTGGAAAAGCCCTCAAATATGCTTGAAGGGAACTACAGTTACTGGTTAAGGTTGGCCAGAGGTAACACTTTGATGCTAGCTTTGAAATATGTAAGCCATAAATAGATTATAATAAGCTCTGGAGAATAGTTCACCCAGACTTATTCCTGTACTGTGAGTGTGTTACCCTCTCATCCTTCTAGACAGGTCACTAGTATTTTTTGTAAATACATTCTTTATACATATCATCTTGGTAAATCTATTAACTAAACATATCATGCCCTGTAACTCACATGTGTGATTATCTAATAGAATTTTATATAAGTGTGAGATATGTGCGAACACACTAATTGCAGCTACAAGGGTCCACAAAAAAGAGAAAAAATATTTCCAAATGAAGAAACGCTTTCTGGTGCAATAGATGGAGCATTTACCCCTGAACTAAGATTTATTGTTTCGCGTTTTTTTTTTTTTTTTTACAATTTCAAGCTCTGCATTTATCCAATGTCTAGCCAATTGCATGTTGAGGTAGATGAATTTGACTTTGTTCAGCTCCAAATTGAAACTTTTGTTGTCTGGGGAATCATTTAGTTAGGCTGGCTGATGCTTGCCGATGAAAACCAACGTATATTTATTCAATAGGTTCATCCATACACTTTTATATACAACTATAGCTGCCCAGATACATATAACACACACAGAACCATGCATCAGTTGAGAATAAATCCCCATGCTAAATTACATGCTAGATGTTGCCAGTGATCCTCTCCTGACCACACCCCTAATCAGAGACACTTTCTGCCTAAGGCCAACAAGAAAATTACCTGCTTTGCCACATCTGATTGCAGTGTTGTTAAATATGCTAAATCTCACTGCGTTCTTTTTGCTGATGCCCTTTTGCGAGACAACAAAATCAAAAGAGAAGCGGCCTAATTGATAATAGAATTCAGTCACCCAATCTGTATCACCATCTTGTCATTAAAAAGCTTGAAAACAGTTCCAAATAGTGAAATTCCACTGGCAGCGGGGTCACTGCCTGCTTCACAGTTTGTAAAAGAGAGACTAAAAAGAGCAGCCCAGTGATAGTATGTCATTTGAGTGTGTAATTAGTCTGAGATGGCAGATGATGAATAAAACAAAATGAGCAATGAGAGGATCCCAGGACCTCTCATTGACTCCCATTCCACTTTGAGATGGGCTGCTTTCCAGAGAAGAAGAAAAAAGTTATGACTTCTCTTGACTTAGAGAGGAACATCTATTTCAGAAATGTCAAAATAAGTACTGTAGAGGCTTGCACTCAAGTAGTTTATAAAAAATATAATGTGCTATCTTGAGTACGGAAGCCCTAAGAGGACATACATTATTTTATTTATTTGTTGAGTTTTATTTTTTAATAATCGTTTTCCCGAAATCCCGAGATAATTACGTGGTTATAATGAGAACACTACTATTGTTTTCCCGAAATATACAAGATAATAATACTTTTGAAATAAATCTTCAAACAATTGTGGTTTTCTCGTTATACCCACTTAATTATCTCGGGATTTCGGGAAAACGATTATTAAAAAACAATAATCTTAGGAAAACGAATACAAAATTAGTTGCAATGTATGTCCTCTTAGGGCTTCCGTACTTTAGCACATTTTTCAAAATGAATTTGATTTAAGTTTACAAAATGTCTTCTGACAGTTCTATAGACTCACTCTACAATAGTAAACTTTTTGAAAGCTGTAGGTCAAGGTCATGGTCATATGTTTGAGGCCTGGTTTATGTATTTCATAACAGTGTAATAGTAATGCAGCCACAAAGCCAGTCCCAAAATGGAAAGGGTCAGGTTCGGAAAAGAAGTTCCATAAAGTCTGGAGACCTTTTTTGGCTTTCTTTGATCAGCCATTGACACGGGTTCAGGAATAGTCTTTGATGCTCTGGTTGCTCTGTGGATCTATCAGTCTGTGCATTGTTGACTCTTTGTATTTTTCTGTCTTACTATATACTTTAAAGTGACAGTGTATATCGGGATGTTCGTTGTAGGGTGGGTCTTTTTCTCGATTGCTTTTTTATTTCCTTTACTATATTGTGAAAATGTCAATAAATATATTAAACACATTAAAATGAATGAATTACATGTAGAGTAGATTTGGGATATTTCTTTCACCTCTGCTCTTACTACATCACACTACTTCAAGCCATCCAAGTTACCCGGCCTGATTAGTGAGTTGTGATGGAGCACTATCCCATAAAGTAACATGTCTCATAAATTAGACTTAATAGGGATCATTATCTGTCATAATGGATCCATTTACATTTTTGCTTCCCTTTTTACTGGTAATGCACTTATGGAGAACAGGACCATAGAGTTAGCTGTGGATTACTGATGATTTATGTGTCTGGAAGGCGGCTGGATCCATCACTTTAAAATGTGTCAAAATAACATAAAACTAAATTCACTTTCCTTGATCTTGTTCAAACTTGGCATTTACATACATATTGGGCGTAGAGATATCAAGGGCTCTCAATGTGTCATGAGATCCAATCAGTGATAGACTGGTAAGTGTAATGTACTGACTCCTGTGCTTCAATATACAAGAAAATGCTATATATATATATATATATATATATACACACCTACCTCACAAGAATATTTTGAGGCCATGAAATAATTGCATGTTGTTCGATCAAGAAAACGTTCCACTTAAGTCAAGGCTAATGATTTAACTTTGATCTGCAGTGAAGCCAGGCATCATTTGTCTTCCCATAGTCAGAAAATCTGCCCATAAATTAGAGTGCTCTATTATACCAAGCTTTACAGTAACAGTCATAGGGAGCGGATGTGAGTGTCCAGCTAGGAGGTAAGCAGCCAAAAGTACAGCCCTTAACTACATTGTATCTACCTCATTAAGTACAATGTAATACACTGTGTAACAAACTGTAATAACACGTAACTACATTGTACCTAACCCCAACCCTAACCGTAACCATTCTGTACAATATAGTTACATGTTATTACAGTTTGTTTAATATTGTACTTCATGAGGTAGATACAATGTAGTTAGGGGCTATGTAAAATAAAGTGTGATCTGTAGTTTGGTAGAGATTCAGTCTGTAACAGTGGGAACCATGGGAACAGCCACTGTAGATACAGTCGGCAGAATGATGGATTTTTGGTCTGTGGCGCGGGGGAAATTAGATTAGCAGGTTTATGCAGCTAACGGTTGCTAATTTGTCTAGGTAATGCACTAATTTGGATCGCTGGACCACTCTGTTGGCCTATTTATGTCCGTATTTGATGAGTAGAAGGCAATTCAGCAGCTCCTTTCCATTGTAGTGAATGGTATGCTTTCCCACACGGAGTGACCGGAAGTGGCTGTTAATGTGGTCGTTCCAATGGTTCCACCTGTTGCAGACTATATCATAATTATTGGTTAAATACCCAAGTTAGCGATTGTTAGCTGCCTTTAACGTGCTAATATAACGGGGAGAAAAAGGCCATGCACCTAAATCCGACATTCTGCCCACCGTATCTATAGTTTAACGTATAAAACCCATCTGAAATATAACAGATTCACAAGAAAATGAATAATAATAAACCACTGGTATAAAGTACGTTTACTGCGTACATTCAATCCAATGTCTTTCTGTGACAAATTATTGAGTGTGCCCTATAGTGTCCAATGTAGACCATCAGCAATATAAAGACAGTGATAGTGTTTTTGACATTGTTAATGCGCACATTTCTTAAGTGAATATTTGCTGTGAATGTGTGTGTTCTTGCGCATGTATACAAACATGATTTTGAAATGTGCCAGGCCCTCGCTGTACGGTGTTTGTCAGCTAATTAGCGAACATGAGTTAGTGCGACAGCAGTTATGGGAGCGCCACACGTGCGGTGAAGCCCTGATGGAAGCTGATGGGCCCAGCAGAGCGACACTACTGGTGACTGGTGAGGAAGAGGAGGGGGTGACAGCATTCAAACCACTGCTAACGAAGACATCAGCACACTAGCATTGGGCACTAAATCACATGCTGCTGTCAGAAGTGGAGTTATGGCATGGATAAGCAGTTTCAGAAACCATTGTCAGATGTGCACATGACAGTGAAAAGAATAGAAATAATCACAGTAAACAATCATCTTGTGCAGTGGGGATGGTTGATCAGTCAAGAGTCAACATTCATTGTTTTCTTCATCTTGTTCAAACTTGGCAATAAAATATTTCTTGGGTGTTGAGATATCAAAAGACTAGTGATGATTGGTGAATGCGCTCTATAATAGTGAGTCTCTATAATAGTCACATTATGAATAGTATTAGTAACAGTTTATCATCAAAGTATTACAATGTCGTATGTGTCTGCATGTTCTCCTTGCATTTCTGTGGGACTGGACACCCCTCCAGAAAAAAATGACAAAATTGTGACTTCTCTTTCTTTGCTTCCATAACAATTCAAAATCATCACAGCCACAGAAACAACAGTAATAGTCTAATAAAACAATGAGATCTGGCAAGAAGCTGAAAAGGTCAGAAACATGGAAGTAGCTGCAAGAGGTTTTAGGAGTGCATATAGGGTAATTACCCACCTTGGTGGAGGTATCTAGGTAGCTTTCTAGTTTTGAATGTGGTAATTTGTTGCAATATGGTAAAATAAAAAGCTCTACACAAACACACTAATTATATCTAATACCCTAAGGGAGGCACTGGGATATACAGGTTCCTTCTGAAATCAAATCAGGAGCTGCGGATCTGCGGAACAAGACTGAAGAGCAAAAATGTATGTTGGGAAATGTTTTAGATTTGGAGCAAAAAATAGTGGACACTAAAGCCCAAGAAGCAATAAAGTCCAAAGAGTGGGAGACTGAAAAGACAGCTCTTGTGGAAGCATCTCAGGAACTTCAGGAGGAGGTGGCGAAAGCTGCTGATTTAGAGCAAAAACAAAGATTTGGAAGTCCTCTGAGGAGCAGGAGAAGAACATCAAGAAATTGAGGTTTAAGTATACACGGCAAGAACTAAAGAGCTGAATGAATGCTTGAGTATGATTATAAGATAAAAGGCCCATCCATCCACACACACATTATTATATTGTCTTGTTGAACAATTTGGTCCATTTTGTGTATGTGACATTTTATGTACAGAGTTGTGGAGCTGCTGCTAGAACAGACACAAGATGCTGTGGAAAAAGAAGTGCTTAATGTACCTCTTTTGTGTTTATTATCAAAAGATGTTCAAAGTTTGAGACAGAGGCAGCATTGTAAGCAATTACTTTGAGGTTTGTAACATTACATCTACCCTCACTGGCTTCCTCATTAGGCAGATCTTACACCTAGTAGCTGATGTAGTATTCTGCTACTGCTACCTGCTTCATATTTTGTAGTGTTGTAGTTCTTAAGATCGGTCTGGCCTTGAGACTGGAATCAAATGCATTTTGAGACTTATGTCATAGACTTGGGTTCATATTTCCTCGGTCTTGTCACGGTCTCCAATAAAATGAGAAACTATGAGCAAAGGTACTGCAGAATAACAACTAAATGACAATCAGTAGTTTCGCCTTTCACTCACCTCATCTCACCTCATCTCACCTCATCTCACTTCATCTCACCTCATCTCACCTCATCTCACCTCATCTCACTTCAACTCAATGAGCCCCTCCCACTGAAGGCTGCCTTGAAGCAAAAAGTGACATTGTCTTTGTTGAGCTTCTTAAGTGTACAGCACACTGAGCTACATTTGAATACATTTTGTTTTAGTAATTCACTGGTAAGTGAAGCCTTTAGCCCAAATACTTATTTGAACTACATTTATTGGAACTCCACCTGAGCTCCTGCTGCCAACAATAGTTCAGACAGAAGAAAAAACTTTGTGCACATGGCAGTGAAACAAACAGAAATATTGCCATGGAGTAAACAATAATCTCACTCAATATAAGAATAGTTCTGTCCTGATGGCACAGACAGCTAGTCAAACTCTCCAAATCCAAACTAAAGATAACGGCAAACACCATTGGACTGTCTGTTTGTCTGATGGAGCTATCTTGACTTGTGCCCCATCTTAGACAATCTTTCCTGATTCATATGCAGACAAATATAATGATCCACAGCGGACAGGGATTGAGTGTTACAAAATCAGCATAAACATTTTAGTCTCAGCTCAGGTCTGCTGTCATTGTGAGGCGTTTCCATGACAATTCAATGCTGTGGTGTTGAAAAAAACATTTCGTACATAGTTTGTCACTGGTTGAAGCTGCCTTTCCATTAGCTTGTGAGCTTGTGACAGCATCTCACTTTGAGGACCATTATTTTTCCTCGTCGGAGTGGAGAATAAAAGCAAACTGACCAGAACAGCTCATACATTTTCTCCTAGAACATTTCTTAGACCCAGACGGGTATTTGGTGTTTGGAAAGCCTTACTGCCGGCTGAAATATTGGCTGATCGTCTGCAAGCATGGCCTCCGCTGATATGGTTTTCTGATAGCAGTGGAGCCATATTTGTTCCCCAGTTGAGATACCAATGAATGAATGTTTTGGAAGCGAGTTGACATTTTCGCCCGCTCTCATCCCTTCAGCTAAGAGGCCTCTCCTCCACTGCGGCCCCGTCAGTATCTGATAACAGAAGTTGAATGAACTCGAACCGGCTTAACTGTTGTTTACCCATTTCCCTCACTTTGAAAAGTTCATCTCCTTCAGTCTGGAATCATGATTTGTGCTGTAAACGGGTGTATTTCGACTTTACACAAAGTAACATAATCAAAAACACAAATACATTTTTAAGGTTGAGAATCTGCAGCCATTGATGCACTGCTCAGCATACGGTGAAGATTGATAATGGTCTGCCATGATTGTGTTTTATTTTGGTAGAACATTGCACAGGACTTCTTCTTTGGTCTGTCACTCCATCTAACATCATATATCCTCTACATCTATCTTGGTCTTCCTCCTACCTGGCAAATGAAACTGGAGCATTCCTTCTGCCCATCTGTACATCTCAGTCTGGCCTCTCTGAATTCATCTTTGAGCAAAAATTGACAAATAATCAGACTCTCATTATTATGTTGTAACATCAGGATGGAACCAGATCACTTACTCTGTTAACACAAGACTGGACATGTTGTAGAGCTGTGGGCAAAATCATACTCCACAAACTGTCATGTCATTCCTGTCTGTCAGCAATAGAGGCTCACGACCGATATGCTTCTTAATGTAATATGTACACAGACTGTTGGACATGCTAGGTATGACACGCTGGCTACACTGTGGTGACCGTGGCCACACCCTCCGTCCTCCACTTCTCCTTTCAGCCAAATCAGACATCTGACGCTCGATGACAGAGCTGTTACTGTCAGATGGGCTTTATAGTCTCAAAGGGTCTGTGCCACACCTGCGCCCAACGAATAGCCCCGGACAATGGCAACTGCGTCCCTGTTGTGGCATAGCAAACAATGAGCTATAAATGACTATAGCTATAAATGTTAACAGTGGCATCATTATATACCCAGAACTGACACGCTGAATTTACTGTTGTATTGAACTTGTCAAGGTTGCTGGTTTATTACATCATATTTTAGCTTGAGACCTGGGGGCCATATTTGTTTTTAAGAGTTCTTACTGTCTTCACTGACTCATCTTCTACCAGCAAGCAGGTTGTGGGTTCAATCCTCAAGACTGACTAAGATTTCACTATGTGGATTCTGCACGTTCTCCCAGTGTTACTGTGGCTCCTACTCTTCAGGCATATGTTAGGAGAATTGGTGACGCTAATCAAGAGATTGCCGTTAGTAACCCACCAATGGTCCGTAGTTGAGGCATTGGCTCCAACCAACCTCAGTCCGAGGGAAGATACATACATCAATAAATGAATGACTACTTTTGAAACCTCAAACTATATACAGCTATATTGAGAACAGAACAATGTAAACCACTGAATGCTCTAATATTGGCAAGCATCTACAATGGAAAATCTTACAGTGAAAATCTTCTCAAGGTATAGAGGCTGTCCTGCTTAAGACTCACAGTTGCTGGTATCGGCTCCAGCCCCCAAACTGCTAACAGGAAGGAAAGACAGGAATAATACATTTTTGTAACTGGTAAATAAGCTTAAATGTAAAAAAGTCAAGGCAACTGACAACCTAGCAGGTTCAAAATAATCGGTGAAACATTGGAGCTTGAGTTAAGATTATTTAGAACTGTTAATGAAAAGTATCCGTTTAGCTTGTCGAATTGTACAGTGTATTTCCAAGACTTTTGTGGAAGACTGATAAAAGTGAAATAACACTTTGAAGCTCAACACATAAGCAGTTCTGAATGTTCATAATCATGTCCATGGTGGTTCCAAAGAGAAAGTAGAGCAGTACTTTTATGATGTTCAAAAGTCAAACTCTAGCTGACTTCAGGATTTCAAGCTCCTTATGTCTCCTTGAAACGGCTTGATTTAAGTTGTCCTTGCCAGCGTTAGCGGAGTAAAGACAATTCCCACGTCACGGAGTTGCATTTGTTGTCATTTAGTCACATTCAGCCACTATACATCCAAATGAAAGTCACAGCTAGAGACAGCGGAAGTTGACTTCTGCTTAAGTGATTCAAAAATAATATGACTGATTTAGTAGCGTACCTAATTAAGATGACGTCTAGTGAATTAATGTGAAAGTGAATAATTGTCTAGCTGCCTCTATTCCTGCTTCATACGCTTGCTGCGATCTGTCCACTGTCCAGATGATTGAATAAATGAAAGATAGCGATATCTATTTAGTAAACATAATACATAAATGGCATTAAATTCACCAGTTCTTCTGTAGTAACGTCTATGGAAAACGCCAGACTATCTAGCAAGAACCCACAGTAACACAGGGAGGACATGCATCCTCCACTGAGAAACAACAAGGAAGATGAGTGATGTTTGCGATGTGCATAATTTGAAAGTTTAATTGTTTTTCCCTGTTTATTTGTCTTTTTTTTTTTTTACAGACGTTTTATTTTTCTAAATGAGAAAATCTATTTGATGTTTTCCAAATGAAATATGTAGAAATATGTGCTATTCACTTTCAAATAGAAATCGGCGGAAGATGGATGCCAAAGCAAACGACCAAAAAAAAATCAACGTTGCATCTGAAACACAAACAGGAACAACGCAAGAGTCATTTTCTTTGACACATCAATCAATATCTCCCAGAGCGAAGTGTGCTGCATACTTGAGCTGATCGTCCTCTCTGTAGAGTCTCTGCAAACGTGATTAAAGACGCTCGTGAATACGCACAGCTGAAGGTAGAATGTGTGGCGTCTGTAGCGGTGAAAACGAGGAAGAAATCTGGTTAGTCTGCTGAGCGCTCCCATGACAGCAAGAAGAACAGACTATTACTTCATATTGCACCATTTAAGCTGTTTTTATTTTGGACTCGGCTGCGACTTTCTTGTGAGAGCCAGCGCTGTCTCGGGGGATAACAATGGGGGCCTCGGTAGAACAAAAAGACTTAGCCTGTATCAATGCGCGCGTTTACGTTGCTAGTCCCTGCCTACATTACAAGGTCAACCCTCTTATGAACAGATAGGTGTTGGAGCTACCATCCTAAGGGAGATTACTGGCTTTTTCACCCACTTCTTTCGAGCTTCTAATGTGCGTAAACCCGGCAACAAGAGACCGCACATCAGAAATGTGAAGTTTCTCCATGACAACTTTGAAGCCCTGTGACTCACCACTCAAGACCTGTTGACGCTTTTAGGATAACGACAGCTCCCTCTAGCGGTGCCGTGTCGTAGGCTGTAGGGAACTGAAGACAGGAACACGAAGCAGCCTTTGGTTCAGTCAAGGCGGTCTTGTCAGCTCCTTGTCCTCCCCGCGTGTGAGGGAAAGAGGAAATCAAAGGCGAGGCGGGCCGTGAGGGAGCTCCGAGGAGCACAGAATATAAGCAGAGAGATTCAGAGAGTCGAGGTGAGAGCAGAGAGACTTCAGAGAGGTTACATAATCTACCCAGGCGGCAGTGGGAGCGTTTCCCCGACTTTGTGCTCCGACCACAGCGAGGCCGTGTTACATGTCTGACTGTGATGTAGTTTGGTGGGGGTTTTTTTTGGACAAGACGAAGCTTTGAAAAATGAAACACAATATCATCCAAGTCTCTGTCAACACCACAATAATCCCAGCCAATGCACGGTCCACATAAACATGGATTTGTGTAAAATTGTACATTGTGTCAAGGGCGGACATTTTCTGTGCTTTGTAGCCTTTCAAGCAGCCTCAGTCACATGAGAATACTCACCCAATTTGCATAGGGTCTTCCCACTCAGCTTTTATTGAATATAATAATGCACATGTGGATATGGAACCGCTTTCTCTCTCTTCAAAAACAATCCAACAGTTTTGCAGTGCATTTGTAACCTTATTGATTGTATTTCAAGTGTAGCTGCTCAATATATGTTCACTGAGTCAGAGGAAATGAGTCAAGACTATGGTCAAGACCCAACTAATATGAAGATCAGTGAAGAGATGTATGTGAGTGAAACTCGATTCGTTTGGCCTGCCAAGATGTCCCAGAATTGATGCATAGTAAACCCAATTATTGAATGCTTTCTGCTCAGAGTTGGCCCAGTGGACAGCTACATTAAATTATTAGATTTGACTGGAAATGTAAAATATGAAAAAAAAAAAAAAAAGAAATAGATAAGGGTCAAAATAATAAAGTAAAGTAAGCAATAATCTTAGTCTACATTAATGGTAAAGACTGTAAAGATCTTTTCAGGGGAGGACCCCCAGAATCCCAGATTATATATTATTACCCTAAAATATTCATAAGGAAACTCTGTAATAAGATCCACGCATTTGCCGCATGGACCAGTAACACATTTTTATTTTTGGACCCCTGAGGAAAAATGTGTGGGCACCCCTGTACTACATCATCGTTCCATATTATTATGCCATATGCAATCTCATTAAATGTAAATCAATACATATACATGAGATTGCATAGTTGCTAAAATGTGGAACTAGGGCATAGTAATAATGGCTTCCTCGTTAATTTAATACAACTATAATACTTTCCAGGGTAGGAAAATTCACAACATAACTGTAACCACTAGGTGTGTCTACAAACAATGCAAGGGACACATTCTTGGCACCTTCTGTATGTCTGGGATGCCACCAGTGTCAATGAAATGAAAGCAAAAGTGTGCACGCATACTGACTTGTATATCAACTCTAGAGTACAATAAGGGTGTTGATTGTGGGCAGCTAAAATAAGTCTTCTAGAAGATAGTATATTTCATGTAGTTTCAATTTAAAATGATATAGCAGTCTTAAGAAATACAGAATGTTTGATGATTTTTAACAATGAAAGCATCTTGTCTGATCCGAGTTGTGTGGGGACTTACTATGTGCCAGGCTAAGAACAGGGGCTACTGACAAATTCCTATAGGAGTTACGAAACTAACAAAAACTACAATGAAATCTGACTCAACCAATATGTTTTGATTTTAATAGCAGGGATTTTAGCCTTGTTAGTTTTCTCATTTGGGGGAAAGTGGTCGACGGAAGCACTTTGAAGTTACTGACTCACAAAAAGTTCAGAACCAGACATGAAAGAGTACGATGCTGCTGTCTGATCATGTTTGAATCACACCAGAGGAGATAAAACACTTGTCTGGCAGCTAAAATGTCTCCCTGTATTTCAGTCTTCAGACTTTGTGCACCGCAGTCAAAGCAACTGTTTACAAGGCCGGGGCATCTCAAGTGAGGTGGCCGTCGGACTTTGTTTTTTCTACCCTGATGCGTTCACCGCCGCATAGACACCAGCATCGATTTGCCTTCCATATTGAATGTTTCTTTGTTTGCTCTGACAAGCATTGCCATGGAAACACAAGGGGCTGGAAGAGACAGTAAAGTTAAAAGAGAGGCTGTTAAGTGAAAGGGGGCCGAGAAGAGCATTTTAAAGACCCAGAGAAGGCTGCATCATCTGGGTGGAAAGAATTCGGTCCATCTCGGAGGTCCTCTGAGTCAGGTTTAGCTTGAGTTTTTTTTTTGTGGTATAAAAGCATAGGACAAAAGGCTTTCTCTGTAATGAAATGTGTTGTCTAGGCCTGGTTGGATGCTATTCTAGTCTCCTCCACAGATGGGGGTGTTAAACATTGATAGGGCCTTTGCAGATACAAAAAGAGAAGTGTTAGAGAACGGGCTAGTCTTCCTAAACTGAGTCAATATGCACACACAGATCCTCAGTACACTCACAGTTGTGTTTCAGAGTTTACATGCAAGTACGTTAAAGGAAATACATTTTTAAACAGTCATTGGCTACTTTATTAGGTACAGTAAGTCTTCTGATGTATCAACTGCTTCAATGTGGGTTACTGTGGTTACTTTTTTATCATCTCAAACTGCCATTCACTGCATATTTTCTCATTTTGGAACCATTATCTGTAAACCCTGGTTGTTGAAATCATGGCAGAGCACTATCCAGAATACTCAGACCAGTCCAAGTCACACAAATCCTCCTCATTCTGATGCTTAGTTTGAACTTCAGCAGGGTCTCAGCACTAAATGCAGAGACACTGGTAACACTGGTAATGACAAAGCCAGTGAGTCCGTGTGGGTCCAACAGCCAAAAGCAGCTTTTATTTACAAAAAGAATGCAATCACTAATCAATGCAGTTTAAGTAAAAGCCTACACCAACTGCTATTAAATGTATCAAATTGAGTAAAATTCTATCTAAAAACAAACAGCAACCAGCACTATGCCTGCAAATACACAGTGCTCTTAATAAATAGACAGTATCTTTAGAACAACTGTAAATCATATAAAAGCATGTCTCCAATGTGCAACAATCTGGACTGTTAGGGCCCTTAAAGATGCAAATAATGCAAATAAGTACAGTACAAATATTAGGAAAAGTAAAAACAAGTACTTTCTAGATTTCTAGGTAAGAGTACAGTTACTTCAAAATATGATTACTCGAGTAAAAGTACAGTTACTTCAAAATATGATTACTCAAGTAAAAGTACAGTTACTTCAAAATATGATTACTCAAGTAAAAGTACAGTTACTTCAAAATATTATTACTCAAGTAAAAGTAGTTACTTCAAAATATTATTACTCAAGTAAGAGTAGTCACTTCAAAATATGATTACTCGAGTAAAAGTACAGTTACTTCAAAATATTATTACTCAAGTAAAAGTACAGTTACTTCAAAATGATTACTCAAGTAAAAGTACAGTTACTTCA
>JAVQKC010142628.1:0-57694 GCA_036025475.1 Philypnodon macrostomus
TAACAGTTGTAGCACGTATGGGCAGACGTACGGGGCAGACGTACGGGGCAGACGTACGGGGCCGTTTTCGCCGATATACACCTTGCTGTCGGGGACGACAGCACAGGCCTAGTTACATAAAGGGATCAGACATAAGATTATGGCCACTGACAGTGTGTGTAATGCTAGTGCCTGGGTAGATAACATTGGCAAGTCTACGGACACAATTGTAATTCTTCATTTATAAGAGGCTACATACTGAGAGCTACAGAACAGAACTGAAGGCCAAAGTAATACAAAAAGTAACATGTTTGTTCTCACGTTGCTGCTAACTAACAAGGTTGTTGGTTCTCAGAAAAAGCTAGTCTGCATTGGTCAATGCGATCTACATTTGCTAACCACACACATGCACCATTAGCCTTGAGTGCAGGCTGAGAGAATAGGTGGATTTTTCCCTGTGCATGTAAGGTTAGACGGTTTAATTGCCGTAATAAGCATAGCCTGACTCTGCATGTAAACGTACTGACTCTTATTTACCAGTATTTCCCTTTTGTCATCCTTTTCTTTGTGTGTTTGATAATTCATTGACTGTGATTAGCGTGGATGCTAAACACAGAATATAATTAGGGTGTATCAGAACAAATGTTTTTTTTTTTCATCTTTTCTGTGCTCGGTAATGGCAGTAATCCTTACTAAGTCCACATAGAGCAGTGGCTCGATGCATCCTCGCTTTTCATCATGCAGCTCCCATATAGCCCCCCTCTGTTTAAATAACAAGAGATAAGAGAAATGTCATGTCCGCCATGCATACAGTACGCACTGAAAATGGATGAGTCAATACACGTTTCTTCTGATACATCAGCGGCTGTTTGGACTAAAGGGATTGTCCAGTATTTTGTGAAATAGTTTAATGGGATAAGTAATTGTTAGCTCAGTTTGGAAAAGCAGACAGGAGCACTGTGACAGGCTTATGTATGGCTGCTATTAGGGCCAGTGAAAATACTCATACCACAACTAAAAACTACAGCGGTGCTAAACAATAGAAATAACTTACATGCATTTTGTTCATCATGTTATGTAGTTTGTTCCTCACTTACCACTCTTTTGTACAAGCATCTCAATATAGCTGCATGTATTCAAATATATGCCCAATTGATTTGGTCAGACAAACTTGCTGAAGTTCAAACCAGCATTAGAGTGAAGAAGAAAGGTGATTTAAGTGACTGTGAACATAGCATTGGCTGTGAGTGTCACTTTATTAGGCACAGGGTCTACCAAAGGAAGTTGCTGGTGAGTGCCTTCTGTTAGATTTACTGGCACAGTTGTACAGAAATACAATATCTGTGCCATTGCTGTCTCCCAACCCAAACTGGGAGTGAACTGGTCTACAACAGAGTATGCCCTGGCTATCTCTTAAGTGCCCACATTCACAAAATACTGGACTATCTCTTTGAATATACCGCTCTTTTTCTACTACATAGTACATACAAACTCCTCTCCATGTCTCGGTTCGGTTTGAAAGCGGTTGCTCTCAGCCAAAAGCATCCTGCATCCATTTTCTAATGTTGAAAATGTTGTACAAATGTTTTTGATTGTAATCATTAAAGCAAAAACTGGTTATGTAAAATACACTGCGTCTGGATTAAATAATTACATGCAAACAGGAGATTCAGTCCGTCATCAAGGAAATATGTTTTACCTTGCAAATGTAATTAAAATGGTGAAATAATTCATCTTGAGACACATGATTAGCTCATGACAAAGATAGATCTCTTTTTCTTGAATTATGAATACATTTAGAGCCATTCCTTGATCTAGTTTAATAACCCTGGTGTGGTCCACCTGCTGTAATACGTCCTTCTTTAGACCTGGTTGACATCCAGTTTTAGATCATGCATTTTACAGTTTTTATGCTCTTCCTATAGGATCTGCCCCGGTTTAGTCCCGATTTAGACTTGGTTTAAACCTGGTTTATTTAGGCTCATTCCAGTGATACTAGTCGTGCAAAGAACCACTGGTCTAGATTACAATTTAACTCCAAAATAAAATTAACTAATGCAAAGTCAAGCAAAAAAGTTGAGCATTTACTAGATCTGTTCAATAAGGCAGATATCATTATTAGATAAGTTCAAATTGTGATGGTGAAGTAAACTATTGTAATTAATAAACTAAAAAATAAGCTCTAAACTTGGCTGATATAAAGTATTGCTATTTTCCATCTGACTTGAAAATGTAGGTATGCATTCATTTCTGGATGTCTTGGTATCACAATGGGTAAAAGAATTTCTATAGTGCACCTTAACAGGAAAAAGATATAGCCACGCACTTTTTTCTTAAACTTTATTTTTCATTGTAAGGCACCGACACTTTTGTATGTCTTTTGTAGCTGCTGTGTGGATTGAAAAGCTCATAGACACCACCACCTGTCTGGAGCAGTCACTGGGTTTACTCCGGGCTTTCATGTTTTTTTTTTAATCAAATCGTATGCTTTTAAAACGTGTTGCACATGTCGTCTCGGCAGCACTTGATATCAATGTAGGCGTTCAACTTCAGCAGCTCGCAGTCTAAGAGAGACATGCATTTCTGGTACTGGCCAACTACAAAAGAGAGGAAATGGGAAATGTGTGAGTTTTGAGCACAAACATACTACTGCGTCTCAAAGTGACAGCATTTTATATTACAACTACTAGCAGCCACAATGTTCCCAAATGGAGTTAACCTTCCTCCATTACATTTGTCAGTCCAATATGTGTATAATTGAAGATATATTTTAATCATGTCATGAAAAAAGCACACAAGAATCGATGGTACAAGTAAATTGTTAAATGGAATGTATGTTCTGCTTACTTACCTGGGTTCCATGGTTACTCAGTCCAGTTCCTTTTGAATGAGTGGATCATACCATTTCTTGACTAGGGGGGTGGTTGGTAGTGCTCATACTTTAGTTACTTTATGTTAAGGGGTATATTTGATTATTGGTTATGTTTGGTTCATATTTGGTTTAGTTTATCTGTGTCTTGTTTTTTAGGCTTTAAAGTGTTTCTTGGTTTAGTCCTTTGTTTCTGAGTGGCCAGTGTATATATGGGGTGAGTTGGAAGCATTTGGGGACATTAATATATATATATATATATATATATACATTTGAGTCTGCCTTCTTTATGAAGCGATTGCCTCCTTTCGGCCATGCTGACAGTGGGGTGGGGCTTAAAAAAGTGGGAGATTGGGAGGGGTGGATGTAGTTATAATGGATGTAGTTTGAATTCCATGATAGGTGTAGTCTGTAAGTTTCTTAATTATTTTCTTTATTATCTTAATTATCTAGGATGTCTGTAGATGCAAGGGGAGGGACTAAAGTAAAACTTGACTACTAATGGTCAAACACTACATTACATCATAGAACAGGGTCAGAATTTTGTATAAATCATATTTTTACTTAAAACTTACAGTTTTAATGGTGTTGAAATGGACTATTTTAATTACTAAACTAGACTGTATTAATTTTCTAAAACAATGTAAATTGATTATGAATCATCTAATGTATTTTTGATCATGTGAGTCAGACTCACATGGAGGCCGGGTGAACTTGGCAGCTGCACAGCCATCCTTCCCTGGTTTACACTTCTCCACACTGAGCTCACAGTCCTCTCCTGGTCGTTTGGAGACGCATCGATGGCAGTCCAGACATTCACCTAATATGGACACAGGGGGATTTGAAACAATGACAAGTATAAGTGGCATTTAAATGATTGCAGAGATATTTTACTTTCAGTGTTCCATCCCATTTACAATACATTAATACATGTACAATATAAAGCATATCCATTATTGCACAAAATTGTATTCTATGTTTGTACAAACCTAAAATGTAACACTTCACAGTACAATCTCTTACATTTAGATCTGCATATTTTAGCATATTTAGAGTTCCTTCTGTCTGTTATTCTTAGTAAGTAAATCCAAATTACTGTATTTTTGGCTAAGATTAAGGTTTAGCATGTACCATTTACAATTCCAAGTGCTTTTCCAATCAAGAACTTTGTCTGATCTCCAACTGACCCTGTGTTCATCTCTCAACACTCTGTTCTGGGAGGCTTACATGTCTGTGTTGTGTAGCAGCTGAGCTATAGTCATGTTTATTCAGTGGAGAATCAGTGACAGACTCACCGGCTGTAAACAGCAGCGCGACAACCAGAGCTAATGCTAACAGCTTCATGACTGTTCACTGCTGCAGCCTCTGAGAGAGACAGAGCAACATGTAAGTGCAGAATGGTCAGATATCAATGCATTGTTATTATAGACCCTTTAAAATGTTTGTCATATGGAGCGCTCAAAATTCCAGAATGGAGGCAACTGGAGCAAAAGTGAGTTCTGAATTCTGAACATACAATGAAAGAACTATCGAGGTCATCATCATTTCTGTAAGGACTTGTCCAGTTAAACCAACAACCAACAAATCAAGAATTTTGCCTCCAGCCAAAAGTCTAACTGTTACTAATGTGTACATGAAATAAACATACAGTGTGAGGTACAGTCACTAATGTTTCCTAACCAGGCTCTGACATCACCTACATGTCGAGAGTGGTTGGCATTTGTCAAAACCATCCTAATTTGCGATATTTTGTGGCTAATTCTAACCTCTTCATTGAAAATGTATTATGGTCTTGCCTCCAGTTGCTTCCATTCTGGAGAGAATAGAATAGAGAAGTCACCAGAGCTGGAAGACGTAGGTTACTGACCATTTGTACTCAAGTTAAAGTACTGTTACTTCAATTTTATATTTCAATTTTGATATTACTTAAGACATAAAAGTACTTAATTTACTCTTCTATTAGTATATTTGCAACTGCTGAATAGGACCTTTAGATTTTGAGATGAGCATGCTATCCATATATGATTAATCAAATTAATTTGATTAGTTACATTGAATAAAACATTAAGTAAAATATCACCTTAGCAAATTACTTACAACACTATCTATGGAGATTACCAAAGAAGTGATCTTTTTAATTACAGTCAACACATGCACAGTATAGCCTATTGATAAATGATCTTATATTCAGATACTATACAACAGATATGAAAATGGTTTAATATAAAATCATATACAGCCATATAAATGTGCACCTTCCCTCATTTATACTTTGCCCTGTTCAAGCTAATGTCACTTTAAGGGGTGTACTTTTGTTAAGTCAATATACTTAACAGCTCACTTACCCTGGTTCATGGCTTACTGTTTCCCAATGCATAAAGTCCCTGCATTATGGAACAATGTCCACCCTCTGTCTACTACGATATATAATTAATGAGACCTCTGCAAATATTCATCCATGTCCTTGTGATAAGCGTAAATAGAGACTTTGGGATTTGCAGTATATTGGTGCCAGACAATATAAGTCAAAAGGTGAAGCCTGTTTTGCAGGAGATGGATAGTGGTTGACCCCTATTAAGTTTAATAATGTACAAATTGGAAAGTGAAACTGTAAAAGTCTATTGTGGTGTGAACTACAAAATTATTCAGGAGTAAAAAATTGCAGGACTTGGCTGCAGTTCTACTCTTGGAGCAATTGCCTATTCTTCTTACAATGAAAGTTATTAATGTTTAATATAGTATCTATCTCAAATATCCTGGTTCATGCCAAATCTTTACCATGCTAATTTTAAAACAACAATTTCATACCACACTGTTCTTTCAGTGGATTATTTCTGACCAAAAGATGCACACGGCTATATTTTACCAATAAATAGCAGACTCTGGGTGCTTCCCTTCAGTTTGTTTTTCCTGAAAAAAGAAGCAATATAACTAAAAATGGCTTCCTTTGCAAGTTTCTTTATATGGATTTTTCCTTAGACATGACGATTTCTGTTCTGAGGTGATCATACATGATGGATGTGTCCAATTCTGTTTGACCATACTTTCACTTAATGCACCTTTAATGCTTTTTTCAAATCCTGGCATCATGCTATCAACACATCTTTTTAAAACAGCCATTCATTTTTACCATTGTATGTTTTGCGAATGACTTATTACTTAGTTGTATTTTACAGACAGTAAAACCTAGCTGACTTCAAACATGAACTGTGACCTCTTTTGACTATCTGTCAAGTTGTGGTATTTTTATGGTCCTTGTAAGAATTTATAATTGACGTCAATGCCAAATATTGACTACTGGTTACAATCTTGCCATCTGGGTGGGTACCATTTTATCACCTATTTAGGGCCAATCCTTGCACCGAACTGATGCCAATATGTCATTAAGATAAAATATGTAAATATCCTCTAGGTCTTGCTCAATCAAATTTGCAATTACAAACCTGAATTCATACATTTTACTTGTGTACAAGGGTTTGAAGTATACTGTGCAGGTCTTTTATATTATAACTTTATGCTTACCTCACCGAAGGTACTTTGACAACAATCCATGATTTAACATTAATTATTCATGGAGACCTCATATAACCCCAGTGCAAAAAACTGAGCTATCCATTTTGAAACTGCTAACTCTTATAATCTCTATACTTCACACTGGAAGACAGAAAATCATTATTGAGCTTACACTAAAAATAGATTTGTAAGTTTCCCTCGAGCAGCATTGGACCGGCACTTATGGCGTTCAAAACCTCAGCTATATTTTCTTGGATCGAAATTGATACAAGAGCCCTTATGAGAAAAATCTGCTTTGGGCTGCAGCCATCGTCGCATTTTCACAGTTTAAAACATTATATATTAGTACAGTCACTGGCCTCTTTATAAGGTAGACATGGTATGGTCTTTTGTGTGGATATCAGAAGTAGCAAGTAGTGAGGTAATGATGCCTTCCTACTGTCTCAAACCAGTCTCAACAAGGCATTTTCACTCACAAAACTGCCATTCATTGGATATGTTTTGTCTAGAACATATGTGTCTGGCTAAAGTCTTGATTTGAGCTCACAAGCAGGTAAATCTACCCAATAAAGCTGTGAACGACTGTATTTTTGCTTCACATTTGGACCTAACCCAAACATCAGCCTGAAACCAACCCCGATCAATGTGAAATCTCCCCCTACTCCTTTGTTGTTACCCTTCAGCACTAAAGTCCGATATCAGCACTGCAGATGTAAGGGAATCTGTCCATGTGGCAAAATATCTAAACCCTTCTTTGTGTAGCCTTTGTTAGCTTGACCGCGCTATACCCCAACTCACTTTGTGGCCCATATAAATCTGCCTGTCCCAATTTTTCCACTCCCCAAGGCTACTGTGTAAATACTGTACTGGGAGATACTAAAGTGGAGCCCAAAGTGGAAAATGTCTCGGTACTCAGGAAAGGTGAGTACAAGTCACTAAAGCCGTAAATATTTAATCGTATGGGTGCAATAACTGGCGGCGTGGTTCAATTTCATTTTTACAGGCTATGCTAATTGAGCTTGATAGTGAAATAAATACATGAACATTGAGGGCATTGGTTAGCTTGTACTATAGCTAACTGTTGAGCCACTTGCTAATGTTCTTTACCCAAGCACTGACACTGACACATGTAGTCAGTTTTTTGTGAATTGTCTATTGAGATATATTAGATATATTAGATAAAGCCCGATAATATGGCTTATTTTATGGTACCACAATGGGCATGGAGCCTATGATGTTTACAATATTATTATATCGGCGAAACTGCCCTTCAGCGATATTATGGAATCACCTCCGTCCTCGTCCAAAGACCCTACGCGTTAACACGATAACTTAAAAAAACAGATCGCCGGATCACTTTCAAATTTTACATATCATAGAGACACCAAACCTGAATTTTTACATTTTTTTTGGGTACTTGGACAATGAATATCCATTCATTCATTCATTCATTCATTAATGCACTAAAACTCCAAAGGTTTTTGCCGGATTGTTTCCCAAATTTCTGGACAGTTACATATCACAAAGACGCCGAACTAGATTGATTTTGCTACTTCTACGATGAATAATAATTGATTAAATACTTAATGCCCTGAAGCACTTAAATTGAAGCATTACAAAATGTCATGAACTTTTGCACATAAAATATTATTATGGCCCCACCCTACAACAAACAGGAAGTCGACCATTTTGGATTGAAATTGGGAAGTCAGGTATATTTGACAGCTTCTAATTTGCTCTATAGCGCCCCCTATAGACTGAAAGATGAATGTAGTACAAACATCCAGACAAATCAAAGAAGTCAAATACACCTTTACCATGTTTGTCATGGTAAAGCAAACAATTGGTGACATAACATTTGGGGCAAATGTATGGGGCTGTTTCGCCGATATACACCTTGCTTTTGGGTACGACAGCGTGGGCCTAGTCCTCCATTGTCTTCTGCTCCTAACAGATAGTCTTTTACGAGGGCAAATGCTTCACTGGGAGGAAGCTGGAGATCTGCAGTGACTGTGACAACTTCCAGGACCGAGGTTTTCTGAACAGAGTCAACTCGATTCGTGTGGAGAGCGGCGCCTTCGTGTGCTTCGACCACCCGGACTTCAAGGGTCAGCAGTACATCCTGGAGCACGGGGAGTACCCAGAATTCCAACGCTGGAATGCCCATAATGATCACATGGGTTCCTGTCGGCCAATCAGGATGGTAAATATCTGGACATGTGGAACTCTGGGGACACACTTTAGGCTGTCCTAAGCTGCCAGACTGATTCCATTTGGGCACTGTACACCAAAGATCATGTGTCCTGTTTTCACTTTGCAAAGGAAGTATATGGGTCCAGTTAAAACATAACAGCACATAATTCTTTATTTCTTCCTCTAATCTTTATTGCTAAATAATAATTATAGAATTAGTAAAAGACACCATATATAGCCTATAAAATACACAAATAGTAATTGCATTTGCGTCAATGTATGTATCGTATGAACCCTGCATGACTCACAGAGCGTATAATATTATTTGAAAAATATACATAATGAGCTTTTGAATTAGCATTGTTGAAAACCTTAATCCTTTTTGCTAGTGACCCTGTGTTCGTAGAGCTATCTAGTACAGCCAACCTTCATCTTCCACATTTCATCTTTATATTTCCAATGTTTGAACACACAGGCTCACGCAGGTCAATCTTGACCTGGATAAAACTAAATCTAAACCTGGAGAAAAACAGGGCTAAATCAGGTCTAAACTTGGACTAAACAGCACTGTAAACCAGGCCAGGACTTAAAGAATAAACAAAAATTTAACCAGGTCTAAACCAGGTCCAGACCTACAACTAGGATGATGGTCCTGGAACATCAGCAACACGGGGAAATCAGATCGACCAATAAACTAGGTATAAACCAGGACTAAACCTGGACTAAACCACATCTAACCCATGTAAAAAGAAAAACAGGACTAAATTACAACACCAGATATAGGTGTAAATCAGGATTAAACTAGGTCTAAATCATATTGAAGCTATTACTATACAGGGGATAAGTGGACTAGGCCAAACAATGGTATAAAACCAGGTCTAAACCGGGTTAACAGAAACCAGATCTAAAGCAGTACTAATACAGAGATAGGTAGGACTAAACCAGGTCTACACCCAAAATATCTTATTCAATATACTGCATATATACAAATGGTCCATATAGGTTTATAGTGGTCAAGCCACACCTTTGTCTAAACCCTATAGTTATGAACCAAAGTCACGAGTCCAAAAACTAGAAAGAATACAATAAATGATATGTTCATGGTTATTTTTGACAGCACGGTGAGCACTACAGGATGGAGTTGTTCGAGGGAGACGACTTTGAGGGTCAGTGTGTGGAGCTGTGCGATGACTGCCCGTTCCTACAAGCACGAGGCCTGACCAAGAACTGCGTCAGCTCTATTAAGGTCTATGGAGACGGAGCGTATGTATCACCATGGAGACAGCCCGACAGCAGTCATTAATGCAATCAGTGGTAGAGAGGCTGACTGAGTGTGTAGCATGTCTGATAGTCAAGAACACTTCACTGATTAACTTGGTGGTGACTTTAGTTATAGTTATGTGAGAATAGATAACACTATAAGATTTCTACATAATACAAGAACAGGCATACTAAAATGAAAACTATAATACTATAAGTGACGCTTCACTGACAAAGACCTTGAGTGGTAAAATTATATATATATATATACACACACACAATATTAGTGCATTGTGTAACATGTTAAATAAATGTATTAGTTCTAATTTGTTATATATATTGCATACCCAGATTGATGGTGCACTTAAATATTGGGTATGATGTGAGCATGAACAGCTATTGAATCCCTGCAGGGTAACGTCAAAAATGTTCTTTTATCTCAAAATACCTCTATTCAAGGCCTATTCTAACATATTGATATAATTATGCACTATTTTGACATGAACATATAATTTGAATTCACTGACTTTTAGCATAGCCTTTCCCTAATGTAGTGCTAGATGTTTCTATAAAAATACCAAATAATCAGGCCACGTGCTAATGCTGTTGACCCAAGCACTGACATCACACACATCTTGTAAACACTGCTAGCTTGGGCTACTAATACTGCTTCATATTGAGTCACACATATTATGCTCTTGTTATTTTATCTATAACCTATGTTTTTCCTTCACAGTTGGGTTCTGCATGAAGAGCCTAACTACCGCGGGCGCATGTACATTGTGGAACGAGGGAACTACAGCTCTTTTAAGAACTGGCAGGCCGAAAACCCAAACATCCAGTCTGTGCGCAGGGTGGCTAACTACTTCTAACACTATCACCGGCTTCTGTGAGCAGTGAAAGATGGCTTCAATAGTCCACACTTCATTCTCTGTGGGCTTGTAAAAGAATAAACACTCCAGAAATGGTTTGAGATTGTTTGCCTGTTTTATTTTTGTACTGAATTATTGAAAAGGTTGAAATAAAATAGCAATCTTTTAATATCCTCCAATCTTTTCTTTATTGCGTACAGCATTAAAACGTATGTCACTGTAGAAATAGACATGCTTGCTGATGCACCATGAACACCAAGCTCTTAAGTGCTGTGCTTTTCTTCGTCCCATAATGGGCCCATTACCAAGTTATGTCCGAATACAGAATACAAATCGATATGTGTGCATTTTATTTATCTTTGAGGCAAATTATTGTATGGTAAATAAAATGGATGGCAATAATAATGAATAAAAGTAAATGCATAATTATGGCGAAAAGGATGATGTTTTTACAACCATGCATTTACAAGTGTGGATAGAGCATATGTGTTGGGAACCAGAAGTGACCTAACCCCATTTTAAGTGGTGTCCCTCATAATAGACTTGTTTATAGACTAGACTGGTTTATACTATACATATATAGAGAGAGAATATAGCCTACCTGAAATGCAATATGGAACAGTGAGCATACACAATGTTAGCAGCTTTCTGTTTTAACGTCAATGCTAACAATATTTGGCTTGTTATCTCCACCGAGAATCTAATATTAGTTTTAGTAAATTCTTTCACTTTTCTGAGCTTTAATGGGTTAAGCATTTATCCCTAAACTAGAACTTCCTCAGTTTGAATCAATATATTTTGACCACAAAATTTTGAATATTGTGAGATGGGGTCAATTTGTGGAGGTCTGAATGTGAACATGGAGCTGGACTTCAGAAAGTCCTCTCATGCCCCTCCTCCAACTGTCATTACAGGCACTGCTGTGGAGATGGTGGATTCATACACATATCTGGGAACTGTTATTGACAATCGCTTGAACTTTGATCAAAACACATCCCAGATCTGCAAAAAGGGTGCACAAAGACTGTATTTCGTATGGTTTATTTTACAGATAATTTATTGAATCTGTTCAGTCTTTTTGTTTGATCTGTTTTTATGGCAGCCCCTCAGTACAAATCAATAGTTGCGTGAATTGTGTTGGAAGCCAGCCAAATCACTGGTCAACAACAGATGTCTCTCACAAGTATCTATGAGAGATAGGGCCCCAATAAGGCTCTCTCAGTCCTGGCCTTCCCTGACCATCCCTTGAGGATTGAGATTGACCTTCTTCCATCTGGGAGAAGATGCCCGCTCCCCAGAGCCAGAACTAATACATTTAAGTTTTCTTTGGTGCCTTGTGGAATCAACACGCTTAAATTGCACAATTCATGACTCTGCACTAAATCTCTGACACACTTTATTGACTGACTGATGATTGATTGACCCTAGTACTGGACTGGTTGTTTTTCTTGTTAGACTGCATTTGATATATTTATTTCATTGAAGGTTTTATGGTGATTTTTTCTTTTTATCCACGGAAATAATTTTATGTGATTATTTTGTCTATTGTGATTATAGTGTCTATACGTGTTTGTCCCACCACTGAGAACCAACTTTCCCTTTTGGGGACAATAAAGACTTGAGTTGAGTTGTTGAACACAAATACACACCTCACACACACACACACACACACACACACATTCCACTTCAGTTCTCGTTGATCTGAAGGTCTCCAGTCTGTTCACAAATATAGAAAATTTGTAAAGTGACTCAGATGCAGTCCAGTCAAACATTTAAAACACAACTTTATATGGCAGAAATGAGCACAATTCATAAAGTTTGAGATTTTTTGTTTACATAAAACATTATAGTGATGGAATCTCAAATATTTAAGGCCCGATCATAAACTGGCTGGTGTTGAACAATAGCAGGCGTGTGCCCTCATAGCTCGTACAGTAATGTATTAATCAACAGTGAAGGAGAAATATGGTGGAGGTAGAAAGACTATCTGCCCCCTTTTGCCCCAGGGAGCGCTGCTACCACCTAGTGTCATTTGTCTAATCTAGTGGGAAGTTGTGACGCTTACCTCAGGGGGTTCAAACTGATCACAATAAGAACTTTCAGAGATGACACATGCTCACAAGAATAATATACAGATGGTGGGCATAAGACAAACAATGTGTCTTTGTACGTCTGGGTTTTCTACACAACGATGACAACTGCACATATTTTACCACAATAAACATCATACGCCTTTAGAAATAATATTTACAATATACAAGTTTGATTGTTGTGTACAAAAAAAAAAAAAAATTAAACCAAAAGACTACAAGACAACTGAGGGTTACTTTGATGACAGCTTTTATGAAGCTTCCAAACTTTTGTCTAGATGTTTAAGCCTAAAAGTTAGTCAAAATGTATGTTTGGACAGGTAACAGTAGCCTATTGCAGACTTGGATACCACGTTCTGATTTCACCCAACGTCATAAAACTTTATAAAGAATAGTTATATTTGTTTGATCAAGGTGTGTGGAGAAACAGAATCAGACTATTATTGTTTGTCTCAGCTAAACAAAAAACGTGTTGTTAATGTCTAAATAAAGTAGATTCGGGGTTCATTTTAGAATTGTTATTTTTAGTTTTACTGATTTTACTCAAACAAACGTGTGATTTCTCATTTTGGACCGGGATGGTAAAAGTGGCAAAGTGGGCTGAAATACAGAGGAGTAAAAAATAGAGGTGAGTATTAAGTGAGTATTATTTTTTTGTGAAATACTTTTGAATTATTTTGAAACCACACAGATATATGACCTTCTTCTACCTCTGACCATCTTAAACTACATGTAATAGGAGAAGAAATACCTCATCCCAGTATAATATAACACTGCCTTTGTCCCCATACACACGCTCACATACATAAAATCTTTTATTTCTCTTATCAGTTCCTCTTGTCTCTCATATGGATGCCACATACGGCCTTCTAATGATCACTTTATGTACTTTCCCTCCAAGTGTCATGACAACACTGCATCTATCTTTACAAGGCCCCTCTTCACGGCCACGATCAAGTTACAAGAGTCAATATGGGACAGGCCCTTAATGAGGAAATGCTTTGTCTTGAGTTACACCGAGCATCGCTAGTTTAAGGGCGATTACCTGTTGCTAACTTTATTCTCAGGCCATTTGCCGCGTGGATTGTCCGGGTGTCACCGACATCCCATTAGTCTAGTTGTCAAAGGCAAAGAGCGGAGAAGGGCTACTGAGAAAGCCCTAATGGCATTTTAACAAGGTCCTTGCTGATCGGAAACATAAACATCATTATTTTGACCAATTGACCAGCCACTAAGAAAACTATACAATATCGTGTCGCTACAATAGGCAGAAAAAGTGTATGTAATGACTTTTAAAGAGGTCACAAGGAAGCACAAGAATGACCAATTAATGTGTTCAAAAACAGTTCAGTCTTGGGTCAGGGCAGCAATCTCCTCTGGCCTAAAGCAGACTGTAATTTGATCAGATGTGGCGCCAACTACTGGGCTGTGTCTGTAACTGCAAACACTACATGAGATTTGACTAATAATAATATATATTCATAAATTGAGGAGATACTGTACATTCAGAGTTATAGTGTGCAGTCTCTGGCAAACATGAATGCTGTTCTTTCCGTTGGGTACTTGTAGGCTATATATTATAAGGATTTCAAGTTTTGTCTATTGTAAAACTATGCACAGTGTCTAAACACAAATGAATCAAGATAGTCCCGTTCTTATTCTTTATGCAATATGTACATACGGTACTGTGCCCACTGCCAAAATAACTGTGTTTCAAATGCACACTCTTGTATATTTACATACATAAGTCTTGTAAGGTATATAAAGTGTATACTTATCACATAACATTTATCTTCTTTAGTTTTTCCCGTTAGGGTGACTGAAGTCTATCCCAGTAACTATGGGCCTTAGGAGGGTTACACCTTGGACAATGACCAGTAAGTTCACTCACACGTTCATTCACTTGGGGCCGCTCAGTCACATAACATTATAGTTGATATTGTTTCAATAATTCTAAATAAGGGCAGAATCCTCTTCATAACAGGTGACTTTTTAACACATAAGTAGCATTTTATTGGTTTATGTTTAAATTTGTATGTCTGTATTTGTCTGTGATCTGATCTCAACAGTGCATGTGGTGAGATGAGAAGCCTAATTGCTGTGAATACATTTTGAATGGTGTTATTGTGCCCCGTTACTTCAAATTAGGTCAGCTATTTTTAGCTCTGCCACTTTTGCATAAAATATATTATGCAGATGAAAAATATGGATTTACCACTATAATACTACTACTCATTTACGTTTGTGGTAGTAGCATTGTATTGTATTATGCATGTGGTATGAAACTATAAACCAACCAATTATATATACACTATTATATAAATAAGAGTGTATTTATATATAAAATGGTTGTTTAGGATCCTGTTGAATCGCGTATTATATTTTGAATTACATATGCAAAATTTGACTGCTAGACGCTTTAACGTCATATTGAAACTATTTCACCCTGAATTGTGTTTTGAGATTATAATAAACTAAACCCTGACCATAAAATACCATGTGTGACCACAGAAAGTGCAAGTGTTACGCCAGCCGAGACCAACACAAACGTGAAGACGCACAGTCAAACGCCAGCGCCACACACATCTATATTGGGGACACTCGTATTTAATAATCTGTGATAAAAATGGTGGGTTTGGAGCCGTACTGGTGCGGTGTCGCGTTAAGGTCACTTCGCTGTGCTGCCTGAATTCCCCTCTTTGTGTTTACACATCCGGGTTTCCCTGTTTGTAGCCCATTCCCCATTTAGAAGCCATTTTGGACATAGATCAGTAACATGCATGTAAACCCCGACCGACCTCCCGACGACGCAGCGCTGCTAACTAAAACCAAGCGAATAACCTCCAAAAGAGCGCTTTCGGCTTCTCGTCTCGGATGATTTCCACCACTTCGCTTTGGAGGTTTTTTTTTTTTGGATGCACTTCCGATGCGAAATGCTGCCCACAGTGACGGGTCTGGTAGTCAATTAATCGGGGGCTCATATCTTTTCGCTCTCCTAACATTGTTGCAGCGTCGCGGTTATTGACACGCGTTGGTAGGGTTGGTGGCTGTAGGCTGCCGGAGTGAGCGCAGGCCGTGGGGCTCGCTTTGATCCCAACTGCTCAGATGTTTCGGACGAGCTGAACCCTTTGTCCTGTTTTTAGCACGGAACATGTCTTTTTCATGGATCACTTGTTCACTTCTGCTGGGAACTTTATGCGCAGGTAAGCCGCTTATTTCTTGGTTGTGAACAGTTTTCTCACCGAAGCGAGCTCGTGCTGTGTTATTTTTTACAATTTTGGTTGAAAAATGTGACCCGCGAATGAGTTTTTCCATCAGATAGTTTGTTCGCTTGGAACTTTGTTTGGCGTGGTGGTGGTGGAGACCGGACTCGACCCGTCTTCCCCGGCCATTTATGTTCCACTCTGTGCTTTCGCTTCTCGTCCTTTACGCATACGTTCAACAAACTAATACCCCCTAACTTTAGCACCGGAACACCCCCACAAACACGGCTTTTATACTTCATTTTTTTAAAGCCACCAAAGGGGTAACACGGGTTTCATTGCCCCTCGGTCGTTCTTTCTCCCAAATAAGTGGCCCCACAGCAGGAATGGATGGCAGCAGCTGCACCAACATCCTGAAACATTACATCTTAAACACAGCCCTGCCTTGGACTAGTGTTGTTTGTGGTCAGCGCAATGAGGACAGACAAGAGACGTACACTTCCTCTCGATTCACGTTAAATCAATCAAATCAAACGGTGTTGGAGTTGGACGGACAGCTGTTGCCTTCAATCAAATCTGTATGGACTACTTTTATAGCTTCACGTTTCAAAACATTGACTTGAAACCACAGAAAACCACATTGTTAGTCGTTTAATTTGATGTGTCCTGAAAGTTAAACTGATTCAGTGCAATTATTAAATTCGATTTTTCCCGCTTAACCATATTCTTGTGTAGTAACTGTCTAAACTAACATTCACCAGCGTACAATTATAGCATCTGAATTTCGTTTGCCCCTCCATATGATTGTGTGCACTTCATTGAGGCACAGCTGGCCGTTGTGTGCCAAATAGCGCTGGCCTAATGCCTTTATGGTTTATAGATTAGGGCTCGGACCGTATCGTAAGCTGCTTCTCTTCGAGTTCATGTTGTTGTGGTGTTGTAAGCTTCGCTAAGTGACACAGCGGAGGGGGGTTGGGAGATGATCTTGTAGTAAAAGTCCTCTCTCTGGGATCATGTGACCACAGTAGATATCAGAAATGCCATCTCGGCTCAATGGAGCTTTCAGCATCTCTGCCGCTGTCATGCGTAATGTGTGCGTCTTCGTCCTCCATACAAGACCCTTTCTGTGCCTAATAATAACAGCGTGGTGCTTGTTGGTTGCCTGCATACCTGTATTCCATAATCAAATCTATTATATGCTGCCGGACAACTCAATGTGTGTGCGCGCCTCTTTCTCTTTCTGTGTGTTGTGTGTGTGTAGGGTTGGTGGGGTAACACTGGGGGGATGGGCAGCCTCCTATAGCCTGGGATTTAAAGCGACAGGCACTATTTTCCCTCGCCCCTGAACAAAGATTTAAAGCATGAATGTCCGACAGATACTGTGAATGGCGTTTACTATAAGCTGTCTTTAAAAATAGCCAGTCTGATCCATGTGGTAGTTATACTGTCATTTAACATTTGACTGTTATTAAAGAACAGGCTTGGAAGTCTGACATATATTTTGATTTGCATGTGCAGAAGCTTATAAGTATATATTTCTTAACTGTGAACTATGTTTTAATGCAGCGATGGCCCAGAACTATTTAGTACTACATGCTATTGTCATATCAAGTTCAAAATATGCTATTTCCCTCAGAGAATGGGCCTTTGCATGTTCTTATTCATAAATTATTACTATTAACTAGAAATTATGTCACAGTTCAAAACATGTTAAATAAGCCGACCCTGAAAAATAATACCACTCTTTTAACCATAGCTATAACTCTTGCGTAATCCCTACCGAAGCAACCTCTAAAGTATAACTACAAGCTTACATAAAATCATAGCATGGACCCTAATGAAAAAACAGGTCTTCTCTTTTAACAATGGTATGATTTTGACATTTGTATATACTTTGATTTTGAACTTTTGCCCATTAGAGAAAAACTCAAATTATATGAAAAATTCTAAAAGAACTTACCACAGCCCTTGTCTTTGGAATGGCTTTGTAAAACTTCAAAATGCACTTATGAGTTTGGTTAGAGCATATCCCAAAACTAAAATGCTTGAATACATTTTTCATTCAATATAGCTTTATCAGAAATCCTTTTATAAAACATGCCTTTTTTCTTAACAATGGCTTTAAAATACTAATGCTATTCACAAAACCCTTCCAGTAGCTTCTTGACAAAGCTATTTAACATTAGAAATCGCACGAAATATAAAAACATTATTTTGCCCATTCAGTCAAACTTTCTGTTGAATCACAATGGTTAAACCCTTAAAGAACATGTCTTATCTATCTCTCCATATGCCATTTTAAGAGTTGAATTCTAGGCACCTTATCTCAACCTAAGCCAAGACATTCCCATGAGGGTCTTCTGTACCATATCATTGTTTTGTAGTTAATTAAATTCTGCCTGTTGTAACATTTGAAAAGACTGTGCCAAACTACCATTATGAACAATTCCGTAGCCCAGAGGATCTCCCTTTTCTTTACTACAGAGAGAGCTCCAAAACTTGGCTTCTTGCCCAAACAATGATGAAGTCTGTGTTTTCTTGTGGCTCGAAGCAGACTTTTGCACCATATGCCCACGATTTCTGCTGCTTCCTTTTGAGCATCAATTCGTTACAATATGGGCGCTTGCTGTGTCCTTGTTGTATGTCTGTGTGTTTGGGAGATGCCATGTCTTCTGTGTGAACTCTAACCAGGTCCAAACTAGGACTGTGCCACAACAAAATGAGGACTATCCTAGGATGAAACTAGCTATAAACCAGGGGTTGGCAAACTGCGGGCCGTGGGCCACATGCAGCCCTTTGGGCTTTTAAATCCGGCCCACAAAGCATTTTCTCTTCTATAAAATATTGCCAATTTGTCACTCTATAACCTGCAGCAGTTAACTCCACATCTACACTGAGGTCCGATCGAAGGCTGTATGTCTCATTTGTCAAAAAAATGGTTGCAGTTTACAAAGAACACTATATCAGCCGGCCCACTTGGCACAGTTTTAAACCCCATGTGACCTTTGAGTCAAAAAGTATGCCCACCCTGATCTAAACCATTTGTCTTCTGTATATACAGTACAGACCAAAAGTTTGGACACACCTCATTCATTCAATGAGTTTTCTTTATTTTCATCAAAAGGCAAGAAATCCCCCTTATTAACCCTGACAGGGCACACCTGTAAAGTGAACACCATTTCAGGTGACTACCTCTTGAAGCTCATCAAGAGAATGCAGAGTGTGTGCAAAGCAGTAATCAGAGCAAAAGGTGCTACTTTGAATATAAGGCGTATTTTCAGTTGTTTGACACTTTTTGTTAAGTACATATTTCCACATGTGTTAATTCATAGTTTTGATGCCTTCAGTGTGAATCTGCAATGTGAAAAGAAAAGAAACTCATTGAATGAGAAAGTGTGTCCAAACTTTTTGTACTATATATATATATATATATATATATATTTGTGTGTGTGAAAAAGTGGGGCCCCAGATGGAGCTACACATAGCCCCCTAATGCTATTACCGCCCCCTGCTCCAGCCGCACAGAGTCCCAACAGGTAGAGCTGCATCAGCCTAATTACACTGGGTTGTTTGAGCAGTGCTGATGGAAAACTACTACAGAAACAGGACGTCTGAAACTGATTTTTGATGTTTTTGTGAAACTACAGCAAACATATTAAACATATTGTGAGGAAAACACGGTTCAAGACATTCTACAATGGGCGTACATTTGTATGAGATATTTCTGACCATATCTCGCAAATATGAGGCCATTTTTCTTCAAATAAAAACTGTTTTGAAGATTGAGGTTTTTAGCACTTTTACGAACTAAAATTGTCCCTACAGTTCAATTTATGTGTTTCTCCATGAGACTGAATGAGACTGGCCAGCCAACTTTAATCCCCGCTCTGCTCCAGGACCATGTGGCAGTGCATCCTATGTGTGAAAAACGCTTTTGACAGAATGAGATTATTCTCCCTGAGTAAAAACTGTAGTCCGGAGGTTTCCCTAAAATAAGACATCGTTAAAAAGAACTAAAACTGATTAAAATGTACTATCTGACGCTATGACATAAAGTAGATTATTATTCTACAGGAGTCCCTCCCCTGGCATGAAGAAACTCTAATTTTAAATTATCTACATTACATCATAAACAGGGTCCAGGGACAGATAAGTTTTAAGCATTTTTTTAAATATAAAATCTCTGGACTATAGCTTTAAGAATAAAATACAAATGGTGACCTTTGCCCTGCAGGAAGATGCTACATGTTGTATAAGTTGATTCCCTGAGGGTCAATGAAATGTTATTGTTCACTGGCTCTATAGCACTGCATGGATTGTGTATTTTTTTGTGTCCACAAATGAGATGTCTGTACGGGGTGTTGTGAATCTGAACTATAGCTTTTAAATGCACCGTATCCTGTTACTGTTCCTGATTGAGACCCCTGGGAAAGTAACACTATAAACTATAACCACACACTGGGTTTAAGTGCACATCAGTCAAGCAATACTAAAAAATAGATATATGTTGAAGCCATAATGGTAAGAGCCTTTTTCATTTAGGGTTTCAACACAAAGAGCATTTAAATATTCTACACAGCTATATTTACACTGCAGCTATACAGACACAAGTGGTATTTCCCCATGATGTTAGTGGCAATCTCATTCAAGGCCAGTTTGTATGGCAACAAGCCAGCACTGTACAAAAGTGCATGGAATCCTCATCAGAAACCTCTTCTGTGCCATCTATGCAACTGCAAAATATTTGTAATTTGTTATTTTATCAGCTTCAAAGTTTCTCTACAGGCACTGATCAAACTAGCACATAATAGAAAAGTGAAAATATTTAAGTCATTCACGTGAAAGCAAAATGCAAATAATATAAGTTAAAATGTGTCTTCTAAATCTATGTATAGCCTAATCTTAAATTGAACTAAAGAATTGAGTAGACATTCATGCAATTTTCCTCTCTGACATGTACTTTTGTTAATGCATCCATGTTCAACCTAGCTTTTTGGGATTTGGGGTATGGGTTTCCCCCCATGCTACATTTTACATTGACTATAGAAGTGAGTGACCGACTCTCACAGCACAAATAGTTTTGACCCTTTAAAAAAATACAATAAAAGCGTTTTGTACTGCCCTCTGCTGGAAAACATACCACAGTGACATGTTGGTAAATAAAGCACAGCCAAGAATGAAATGTTTGAAGACCCCAATAAAAAACAAATTAAAATATTGTTTATTATGACAAATGTTTGCATCTGGCCATTAAGAAGGAAAGTGTTCTCTTTGCATGTTTGGTGATTGAAAAAAAATATTTTAAATAAATTATTTTTCAGGAAAGATCTATGAAATACTTTGTTTGTTACTAAAACAGATACACTATGAAGAGAGAGCCAGTGACACAAAAATATAGACACAACCAAAGGTGCAAGAAGAAACGCAAAAATATTTAACAGCAGGTCTGTTTAAAACAATAGGTTAGGCACCCGAGTGGAGCCAAAGTAGATGCAACGTTGAGCGCTTTTAAGTGTTCTTTTGCATGTAGCGGCCTGACGAACCCCATGAAAAAATGGATTTTCACTCGAAAAAGTTATCTAAAGTGAGAGCAGATGAGATCTTGGGCGTAGGTCTAGTCACTTTCTTCCTCTTTGCCTTCATCAGTGGGCGGATCTCAGCAAGTGGGGACTGGGAAAAAAATGGTTAAGGAAAAGTCATGCAAGCAGATGAACCTTTGACATGTACTGTATTATGTGTGCCAGATCTGAGCATTTGTAGTAGGGGTGTGCAATACGGGAATAAAAGATATTGTTGTGATTTGAAGTTATGACGATTGGCTAATCTGGGAAGATCATTGAATTGTTTACAGTGCATTCATTTATGCTCTGCACCATCATTTTTACTGTAACAATGTCAATGTCAATGTGTTCATATTTAGAAAAGAAAAGAAAAAAGTAGAATTCTGTTATAAAACAAATTACAAAGTCAACTAAAATTGTGATCAAATCAAACTCAAGATCTTGGCTTCATAAAATCTGGATATTATATTTTTACCATATCACCCCCACCCCCAATTTGTTGTGTGATGATTTAACCCATATTAATTGCATATTTAAATAACAGAAGAGGATACAGGTTGGAAGAATTTGGTTCTTCCTCCTAGTCCATCATAGCCACTTCTCACCTGAAACGAAAAGCAAATCACTTACATACTCACATACACACAAATAGTAAACAACTGTTGAAGTACACACTGCTCCAGCTCTGCTCTTCTGAGGGTCCAACATGCTTCCAAAAGTCTTCTTTCGGAAGAGAAAGGAGTTCCTCAAAAAAGGATCCATCGATTCATCCTCATCTCGAGCCTAAGATACAAATACATTCAGTGACGTCTACACTAACTTCTGACACAAAACTCACTAAACAGACGAAACTGACCTTGTTTTGAGATTCACTTTTTTCACTGTGCTTGGCCAGCGCTGCCCTGCAACACAAATTACATGACATAATGCTTTTTATATCTTTATTAATCCTAGAGCTTGTTCCAGCAACTCTGGGCCTCAGGCATATTAATCACAAATAGTTTGGGTAAAATTACACAATGCTCCTGAAATGCAAGATCACCTGGTTCTGGACAAATTACCTACTTTCATGAAATGCTATAATTGCATGTTATTTTTCATATATTGTACCTAATAGTTAAATATTCCATTCTCATAATCTAGATTTGTCAATTTGTCAGTTCACCAAGACACGCCTTTAAAGGAGTGAGGAATTAGGAGTACCTAGAAAGATATAATTTTTAATGACTTGTTTCTTTATCTGATTTTTTAGACCGTAGGACAGATTTCTGGTTACGTTTTTGCAAATTCAGTATGTGTTTACCTCTCCTGAGAAAATATGTGTGTCCCAACTGAAAATGACAAAAGGCATGAAATATAGTCCACTGCTCCCCACAGCTCTGAATGAACTTACGCCAGTGGGTCAAGGCGCATCTTCTTGGACAGGACCTGAGGCTTTTTAGACACGTCCTCTGGAGTAGTGATATCATAGGTCATGTTGAGATCAATGTCCTCGCTGTCGACGGGTTGGTGAAGACAAGGATGCTTTAGATCCATTGGCGCAGGACTGTTAGAGGAACACAAATACAGCAGCCATGAACCCCACTGCTCCTCAGATGAGTATATGATAGTGTTTACCTTTCAAACACAAGGCGACTGAGGGCTTCGTTTGTACGGGTCGGGGTGCTTAGAGTGTTTTGAAGAACATTGATTTTTTTCTTCAGACTCTGTTTCAGGATATATTAATTATGAGCTGAATAAAATACTAAACAATTTGAAATGCAATGGTGCATTTAGATATTGGCCTTACTGAAATTTCTTTGTCTGCAGCCATCAGATCTTTCTGCAAAGCCTTCATGTCGTCTTTAGTTCGATTTACCTCTGCTGTAGCTTTTTGAAGCTGAAATAAAATGACTGAATGTAAAAACAAGCAATTCACAGCAAATGTTTCAAATAATTTTAAACATAAAGCTACCTTGTTGTTTGAGGAAAGCACTTCTCTCTTGAGCTTCTCACACATTTCGTTTGAACTTTTGAGACCTCCTTTGAGATTGTCATACTCTCTGTATGACAAGTCAAATAAATAAAGCCACAGCTTACATTATGTACATCGGGACAGTTTGTTGATACTTACTTTTTGAGTGAGATGCAGTAAATGGAGAGTTGCTCTACAGCGGCCTGGCTCACACCCATATCAGTGATCATAGACTCCACCTCTGATCGCTGGCCCTGCAACAACAAGTCCAGACTGGACCCAAAGCACCACATTAACGCACTTTGAGCAAGAACATCATTCTATAATAAACAAGCCATCTAAGCCATGACCGACTAGAGAGTGCTCTGGAAAGACTGAGCAGTAAAAGAGAAAGTGATTGCTTGTGTATCTTAATTTACTTTTCATAGGTTTTCATTTTGCTGCGAAGTCTTCTGGCTTCTTCTTTTGAAGCTTGAACTTCATTCTGTTGTGTTTCCAGGTAAGACATTTGTTTCTGGAAAAATAAAGAAATAGAAAGATTACAACTAGTGCATATTGAAATGAGACTGTTTCTTCACTCCCAATAGGTCACAGATCTCAGTTAAACACCAGCTGGGATGGCATAAGTAAAGGATATTAATGCAACTTTAAATGTAAATATATGGTTTTATAATGTGCAGTATAAACTGATGAGTCAAACCTTGCAAAGACCAAATAAAGTCGTAGTTGATTGTGGACTTACTCTCAGGGTTGAACACAGCATGTCTTTCTCCATGAACCCCTTCCGTAAACTGTCCATCTCTCTCTTCTGTTTGTCCATTGTGTCCCTCAGACCATCGATCACCTTCTGTTTGTCCCGCCAGTCTCTCTCTACAGAGTCACAATATCACAATATTGCATTATTATATACATAAATAAGTAATAATATAATACCTCATCCAGAATGTCCAAAATGGCATGAATGATGAATACAGTATTTACACATAAATGAGCAGTACATATGCTTAATTAGCATGTTCTTACCTTTAGAACTGAGTAGAGCTTTGACTCGATCCAGTTCATTCTGAAAAATCCATTTACATGTAGCTTGGTTATCTTTAATTAGTTCTATAGAGTAGATGTGTATTGATTAATAGTCACATAAACAACATTCTTTACCTGCAAACACTCTGGATCCAAGTTCCCCTCTTCCTCACCCCCAATGTCAAAGAACAGCTTGTTGATGATATGCCTGGTGCTGACCTAAACAGAAAGATAATATGTTTAAAATGATTATTTCTGATTATCAGCATAACTTTCAGATTGATCCATACCTGCTTCCTACACTGGGGGCAGGTCTTTGTGGGGGCAGTCTGGAACCACTGCTGAAGACTGAGGAGAGAGAAAGCGAGCAGACGGTAATCATAACGCTCTGCCATGAATCAATGAACACCTACAAAAATACTCAACATAATGTACGTTTACCATTCATAATGAAATGTATGCCCACAGTGGATGGCAGCAACATCTTTGGAATGATCGAAGAAATCCGAACAAATGGTGCAATATGCTCGGATAGGCATCTTGATGTCACAACACTAGATCAACATACACAAGGTTAGCCACAACACAGTGATATGGCTATCCACGGCAAATAAAATGTGTTTGTTTGGGGTTATAAACGGTAGAATGACTTAATGGAGTGTTAGAATACCAATGATACATAACATTAATATAGCCTATCAATTCGTTACTAACGCATGAAACGTATCGTTAGGTAATGCTAGCATGTTAGCATACAACTGCGTGAGTGCACAGAGTACGCTTTCAGTATTTACCCAAACAAAGAGAAAGAAATATGAAGATCTTCTTTGCAAAATCAACCATCTCTGTGAATGTTATTTAACACAAACGCATGTCTTTATGTCTGTCTAAACTATCATATATAATAATAGAGCCATGAGATCCGCACTGTGTTCGTGTCCCGCTGTACGTTCAAACCAAGCCCCGCCCTTCCTGCAGCGTTCAGCTCACGTCACGTCACGTTACGTTACGTAAGGCGCGTAACACAAGCGTTAAAACTGGCCCGAATCAAATTACTATATATTTATAATGCTCTTATGTATCATAATAACAACACTTTTTTAAATTGCTCACTGCTTATTTACTATTTTGTCCCACAAGTGTTCGACAAATGCAACACAACCGTACGCACACATCACCGTGTTGTTGTGCAAAATGTTACTTAATTTAAAATATTATTTTATTATTCCTTCCTCTAAAGGCCATTGTCCCGAGAGCAGCTCCTCCTCAGAAAGAACATTCTCCTGTACACTTCCCACACTTCCGCATTCAACACTGCAGCTAACTTGTTGTGGCTGCTGTCACACGCGTTACATGTGCACAAAACTCAAATGCAGACTGCTCCGGAAAGCAAAGGTAATATTTGTACAGCAGTGACTTTAGTTTGAATGTTTTATTAGAACGTTTTATCTAAAGTGGATGTATGACGTTAGTTAAAGTTAATACTTAATCGTAGCTTATTTTCAAGCGCTTTCGAAGTAGCAGTAGTTTACTCACAGTAGAAGTATTTCATGTCTCTGTGTGATTCTTTGTTGTAAAAGAGGTATGACATGCCTGTATATATTGAACATGTTTATGTACTGTACCAATGCCAGCGCTAAAGAACAATCAGATTTTATTGGTTGTAAAACTTCAGTGAATATCACACAGTAGAACATTGGCCAGTAGATTACAGCCCGCGTGACCTGTGATGGTGTTGATATCTGTTGTTGTAGGTGTGTGTCTAATGTAGCGCAGATGGATGCAGGACAGAAAGCCACAGCGGTGTGGGAGAATGGCACACTGGCCCCCGTGGACCTCCGATCAGAGAGGGCTGACAGTCCTACCCCAGGCCTAGTGGAGGGGACTGAACCAGGTCAGAACATTAAAGAAAGTACATAAATCACTTTCTGGCCAAAGTAATGGATAGTATTATGTATCAAGGAAGTTTAGTGAAGTTAATAAGAATAAATACATCAGTTAAAGACAATTATCTCTGTTTACATTATAGACAAACAGATTGCCTCTTCAAAAGCTGACCTGACCAGAAACACTTTTCTCACATATTTGTAGTCTCTGACCCACTGATGCACACCAAGTTTTAATCAGAAATACTTTGACCCAAAGTAAAGTCAGTGGCACACAGGAGAAAGATGAACTGAAAACAATGAGGTACACCATGCTATTGCAAAATATTGCACAATCTGAAAGTTTCACAATTTATAAAAATACTTCAATTTAAGCTCACTCTTGTGTTTATAACAGTCAAATCCAAACACAAACAATTTTATAATTATTAATATATATAATATTGATAACAATTATCCTGTTCTTTGTCTTTGTGATCTTTTGCCTGTTTGTTGCAAAACTTAACACACTTCGTAAACAAACAGACATGTAGGAACAATTGATGTATTTTCTATTGCCGTTCATTATACTGACCACCACTGAACACTTTGATATGTCCTCATGCAGGTGCAGGTCAGAAGAGTGCTATGTTTGTCCATGCACAGTCCTTTGAGGATTTAACTGCAGAAGTCGAGAAGGCGCATAGGGAAGCTGAAGAAGAGCAGGATGAAGACCAGAGCACAGAGGAAGAGCAGACTGCACTTATAGAGGAGAAGTGCCGGGAAGAGCTGGAAATGTTTTCAGAAGATAGACCCAAAGAAGAGGATGTGTCCAGTGAGGCCTGGAGGAGTCACAGGAAACATGTTTTTGTGCTGAGTGAGGCAGGGAAGCCGATATATACTCGCTATGGGACAGAGGAGGCCTTGTCTAGCACCATGGGGGTGATGATGGCACTGGTTTCTTTTGTGGAGGCTGAAAAGAACATTATCCGCTCCATTCATGCAGGTCAGAATATACTCTTGAGTTTATATTTTGTTTACTTAACTCTGGACTGTGCTGCCATAGGGCTATACAAATACCAATGTTATGTTCACAGTAAATGCAAGTACATTTTTAAGAAAATGGGGCCACATACATTATAAATTACTTAGTAGTTTGTTGGTGTGTGGATACTCACAGTATTGCTGTGTGATACAGCTCCAGTTTATAATCTGTTAACACCAGAATCTTTGGTTTCAGATGGGTGTAAGGTTGTCTTTCTCACAAAGAATCCTCTTGTTCTGGTGGGGGTGTCTCGTACATGTCAGTCAGACAAGGAGCTTCTCCGTGAACTACAGTACATCTATTACCAGATTGTCAGTCTGCTGACGCTAACTCAGCTTAACCACATCTTTCAACACAAACAGAACTACGACCTGCGCCGCCTGCTGGCTGGCTCAGAGTATCTCACTGACAACTTGCTGCGCCGCTTAGACCAGGACCCCGGCTTGCTCCTCAGTGCTGTCACCTGCCTCCCTCTGCCCAGCTCTGCCAGAGATGTAGTGTCTTCCAGCTTACAGGCCGCTAAAGCCAAAAGCCTAGTCTTCTCCATTTTGCTGGCAGGAGACCGCTTAGTCACTCTGGTGAGGAAAAAGGACCAGTATTTACACCACATAGACTTACACTTGGTCTTCAACCTTGTGGGCTCCTCATCTTCGTTCCGCGAGGGGGAAGCTTGGACGCCGATATGTTTGCCAAAGTTTAACACAGCAGGGTTTTTCCACGCCCACATTTCCTATCTAGAACCAGGATCAGAGCTCTGCCTGATCCTGGTCTCTACTGACAGGGAGGACTTTTTTAACATGTCTGAATGCAAGCATCGCTTTCTGGAGAGACTGACCAAGCGTGGTGCATACCAAACCATGAAGGAGGCACTCAAATGTCCCAGCTACTCTGTGGAGCAGGTGGGAATCCCAGAGCTCCGACACTTCCTGTACAAGTCCAAGAGTTCAGGACTGTACACCAGGTACATACATTCTCAAAATATAGAACATAGTTAAGTGGTTTTACTGCTAGTTGTGAATAAATATAAAGATGTTTAGATTCTTTTTGGAAGTAAAGATGGATGGGATTAGGAATATGTACATCAGGGGAACCATATGTTTGATGTTTTTGAAAAAGAATCAGTATTTTCTTAACTATTTACAAATTTAATTTAACTTAAATTGCTCTTTTCACTAGTCCAGAGTTACCAGTCTTGTACCAATCTGAAGAACAACAGGAAAGACTTCTGAGTTTGTACCAGGACCTTCACAGTCGCTTACACCATCAGACCAGACCCCTGCGCTCTTTCTACCGCTGCAGTGAAACAGAAAACCTCCACGCATGGGTAAGCCTTGGAGAGATACCGCAAATGTATCTGTCCATTTTACATCCATCCATCATTTTGAGGATCAAATAATATGCCTGTTAGTAAATGGCTTTTGGAAACAGCCTAAGTGGCTTTTAAAAAAATATATATTTTGTGCTTTTGCTAGTAAGTAAGGAACTACTGGAGATGTTGGTGAGAGGTTATGGAGATAAGGCAGAACATTTTTCAGTCTCATTTTTTTCTCATCATTTAGTGGTATAGATTTCTTTAACTAAATCACATGTGTGGCTCATAAAGGAAATGTCCACAATATATTACTGTGAAAGGCCCAAGTTTTGGTTTCAGACTTCTACATTGATCTAGCTGTACAAATTAATCACAATAAATCAAATATAGTCAAAGTGGATGCATGCTTTCTATGTAAAACACAATTGCAATAATAGTATTTTTGTCAAGCCTTGTTAGTTAGGTGTGGCTCTGTGTGAGGTAGTTTCTCCTGTCTGCTGAGATTTACTGAATAATCATCCCATGTTATATCGCATTAATGTCTTCACAGGTGACAAGTGGTTTTGAAGTCTATCTCTGCTTCAGTCCATTGGCCACTAAGGCCCTGGCTGTTTCTGCTGTCAACAAACTGCTGAAGTGGATCAGGAAGGAGGAAGACCGTCTGTTTATCTTGAGTCCTCTCACATACTGAGCACTTGTAGTTTGGTGAACCTACTAAAATGTGCCACACTAAATGCCTGCTGGCCTGATACTAACTAACAACTATGGACACGAATTATGTCAATAACATTTTTAAACTGTGGTAAACTCTGGAGTACATTTCTATGCAGATAATTGTTTAGACAAATTATAAATTATTTTAGCCGAGTAGATGGGTTTTTTATTCAGTTTTATTGGCAAACAGGACCTTAAACCAACACCAGTACTACTGATATTTATTAACAAGTGTGGTTTGTTTATATTTGCTGTTTTTATTTGATTGCTACAAGATCATCATCTTATAATGTCTCTGTTAAAAAACTTGAAATTACAAAGATATATACAAATGTAGCTGCATTGCATTCCTATCACCATAGATGCATGAACCAACATGTATCTTAAATGCACTTTCTTTCCACAACAACACTCCAGTCTGAAGACATGGGCAAGCATACCAGAAGTCATCTGGGAAAAATGAGACTCTGAGACCCTCTGTAAGCTGTATGATAAGAGTTTTTTTTGGAGTCACATGCTTCCAGAGTAAAGGAATGTACTGTAAAATATTTCCTACATGCCTTGAGGCATCTGTAGTGTTGGTGCATTCTACAGAACTACAGTAGTCTGTAAGTTTAACAAAAATAAAAAATAGACACTATGATGTAAATTTTACCGTAACCCTATTCCCTGGCCTCCACAGCAACATCAAATCAGAGTTTGTGAGTTACCACTTTGACCAATGGTAGTCGAGTTTTACTTTAATACCTCCCCTGGCCTCTACAGACTACTTTACATTATAGAACAGGGTTAGATAGTCTATTTTAAGTATTTATTTTATTTTTGAAATTTACAGACTACACTTTTACATGTAATTGTCTTGACTTTGTGATTAACCATGTATTCTTTTAATTTTTGTTCTAAAACAGACTTTTAAAAACAGAGTTTCAACTGGTCCAAGGCACACAATTAAATCAGGAAGACAGACCAGTAGCACTGCTGTTGTGTTGACTAAACAGTAGGAAAAATGTGTAATAAACAGTTCACCTTGTGTCTCATGTAGACAAACTAATCATATTCATAAGTACATTTGTTATTAAAGTTGGAATAAGGATACTGGGTTGTGACTGCTTTCATTGAGATGCCTACGTAGAGTTTGTGTCAGCCAATATGTATATATTATTGTTATTTACCCATTGTACTTTTTAAAAGTGTAATTATTTTGCCAGCTAAAATAGGTTTAAGTCAACCCTTGAAACCGTTAACTTAACTGCATTCAGTCATAAAGAGAATTATCGTAGTTTTTTTACATAGGCCTATAACTGATATTTTCAGAACATAACAATTTAATGACAATTGTTTTATAATTCGATGAACTGGGCAGACGAAACCACTGACATGCGCAAATGCAGCAATACACCGTGAACGTTTTGTTTTTTAATGTCATAATCAAATCGTCAGCCTTAAAAGTGAATGAGTGCGCGTGTGTTTTTGTTGTGACCCGTGCGTCTGTCTGGTCCGTACGTACAGCGCACGCTCAGGGGAGGAGCGGGGAAGAGCTGCTGGGACCGAGCCTCCAGTACATTCAAGTTAAATACGAAACCAACATGTTCCTGCTCTGGGCGAAAACAAGACGTGTTTGAAATGAACCCGTGTTTAACTTGAATTCAGCTTACTTTGCTTTGTTGAATTTGGCAGGTGAAGCGAGCTCAACCACTCAAGCGCCTCAAGTGTTTTTTCTGACGAGGACACTGACTGCTAGAGGTAAGCTTTAGAACATTGATCAAAAAGACGTTGATGTATTAAACTGTGGTTTATTCTGCTAGTGTTTAGTTTGAAGACAGCACCATGTCTAAATGTGTCGTAAAAAGCTACAGACTAGTGTTAATTGACACGGGCTACTGAAAAATAAGGTTTTGGATTTGCTATTCATTTTCATTTATCTGATTAGTTCATATATATTGAGTGTATTTTTTGTGAATGCTCTAAAACAAAGTAAATGCACTTTACCATTGAAATGAATTCTGTTGAAGGCCTGGGACTAAAAAACAGACGCTGTGAGTTTATAGCTATTAACGTTCAGGTTTTCCAGAATGAATTAAAAATGCTTGTGATTACTGGAATATATTCACTACATTTGAAATTGCCTGGAAAAAGGAAGCCATAAAACAGGATTATAATGAGGCTTCTATTGTCCAACATTCAACAGACAACAGCTGGCCACTTGTAGAATGGGACATACATTGTACTTATTGAAACTGTACGTTTGTCTCTACCCTTAATGAAATGCAATAGTTTGAGATGCCGTGGTCCACACAATCAATGCATCCTATGGGTACAATACATTTACCTGAGGTTTATTTATTGACAGTTGCTTGCATTTCTAATCCCTGTGGAAATCTGTGCACAGGCTAAAGAGGAAGCACTGATCTATATTGCATTAATGAGGGCATCTCAGACCAAACCAAAGTCTCAATTAAACGTGTTGAATTAAATTAGAATTCACTGAAAATTAACATACAGCACATTTTACTGATGGCTGCAGGAGGTAATAAGCCAAGCCCTTGAATGGAAACTGAGCTATATTAACCATGGACATGTAACAGTCTGTGCCATTACTATGTACACTCATACCCACTTAGCTTTGAAACGCTAACCTTAACTTTGGTTCACATGGTGCCGCAAGTGTTAAACAGTAACATAGCATTAGTGGGCTTCTATGAATAATTAATATACTGTAGGTGCATTTGCTATTTACAATCATATTTTTTAATGCAAAGGAATATAGAAGTATACATTTGTATTGATGTGCAGAAAAGATATTGAGGGTCTTCTTCACTTGTCTTATGACCACCAGGCCATGCACATCTTTCCTCTCAAGAGGCACGTAGAGGCTGTGACAGGAATTTCTAATAGACAGACGGCTGTTCTTGAATACAGCCTTCTCCAATATGTCTGGTTAATGATTGACACACCTATGGCTCTTTAGCATCAAGACCAGGCTTTGCATTTAAACGTGGTCACATTTGGGTGCTTAAGATCAATGGAATAATACTGTATGGGACTTCCTGTCAGTGTCTGTGGTGAGTTAGGGGAAGCTTTTGTTTTTATGGTTACATGTGCTTCAATCATCAATCAGGAACATAGTGGTCACATAGTGGATGAAGAAAGAGCTTTTTGACAGAGAGCTATTGAATTTGTAATTGCTACTGTAACATATGTAGTCTGCACCAACAAGTATTACATCTCATTGAGTGCACCACTAATATTTATGCACATAATCTCTTCATTCATATGTTTTGTTTTGCCAGTATTGTTTAAACAACTACAGTAACACCATTATATTTCAATATTAAATAATCTCCTCCTTCATGTGAAGTTGACACTTTGGACACTTTTATTGCATCCTTCTCTTACAGTGTGTTTTACAAAGCCATATTCTAAAAATGTCTCTGTCTTTTCAGGTATCCACTGTTTTTGAGAATGCATCTTTCCATGCTTCAATCCTGGAGGTAGCACACCCTACATTGCCCACGCTGTGTCCCCTGTGCACCCTGAGGAGATGCTGCACTGGGCCACACAGTGGGGGACATGTATCTGGCTCCAGACACTTGTGGCCAATGCACTGGCCAACTGTCCCTCTCTGGCCCCAAGTCCTCTCAACTTCTCAGTGAGGTACACTATGCCCTTTTTCCAGGCCCAAGGCCCTATACAGAACATAGTGAACAACTCTCTGTACCAGGAGGTGTATGTTGCTTCTCAGAATGTGATTGAAGCTGTTAACAGGAGTTTGGAGAAGGTTTGGCATCTCCACACTGGGCCAGTGGGGAGACCAGAGTGTCACATCTGCAGTTTGTGTGACACTGACAAAGACCCACACTTTCACGAAGATACAAACAATCAGGTGTTGCTGCTGGACACTCTGTTCATGTATTTATATTCTTGTGGTAGTTCTCAGTATGGAGTGTGCTACTTTCACCAACTCAACTCAAATGGAGAACCCCCTTCCCTTTCAAAATGTCTTTACAGGAAAGACTCAAACTCTGCTGCCTACTGTCCTGACTGTGTGGCCAGTCATCTGGGCACCAAAGTGACCATGGTGGAGGAGGGCCAGACTGTCTACTTCTTTGTAGCTGCCTCAGTCAATGACAGCGTGACCCAGCGTTATGGTAGAAAGTCCATATCAGTGCGGCGACCACTGGCGACAGAAGATGGCTTCTACAGCGATGTCCGTGGCCTGACTGTGCTTCCAGGGCTGCGCAGGAACTACCACATTGAATATGTCTATAGCTTCTTCACTCAGGAGTTTGTCTACTTCTTGTCAGTGCAGAGAGAGAGCCCTGATCAGGACTCATCTCCTTTTCAAACCCGACTGGGACGACTTCCACGTAACGAATGGGAGATGAAGAGGTACAGAGAAATCATCCTGGAGTGCCGGTTCGAGCCCAAGCGGAGACGCAGGAATGTGGCCAGTGAGCCTTACAAAGATGTGGTGTACAACATGGTGCAGGCGGCTCATTTCGGTCGGGCCGGCAGAGAGCTGGCAGAGGAACTGGGAGCAGAGAAGGAAGACGACATCCTGTATGGAGTGTTTGCTGTTACCAATGACAACGGGGTGACGGAGCATGACTCGGCCCTGTGCGCCTTCCCCATGGACAATGTCAATAAGGCAATTAGTGATGGTGTGGACGACTGCTGTGAGTCTGGCCCCGAGCAGCTTTCCAGAGGCCTCTGCCATTTCCAGCCCTGTGAGAGCTGTCCACATGAGGTGAGCCCTGACAGTGTTCTCAGTCAGACTATGTCCACACAGGAGGCATGGGTTTACACAGCTAAGATTACAATCATTAGATAAATAAAGCTGGTTCATAGAGGGTTTCAACAAGCCAGAAATGGGAAGTCAGTGGTGTTTTTATTTGATCAATATAGTGGCTTGATGTGCTCTTGAGAAGATAAGGTAAGACAATGGAAGTTAGTATTAGTTTTACTTAAACACATACACAGAGTTCACTTCAATGCTAATAAAAATGCATTTGCAAATAATACATTTTAGTATGTGATCTCTTAAAGGTGAGGTTTGTACTGCGATCACAAGAGGCCTTTCTGCTAATTTTGAGCCTAAAACATGTGAATCACAAACATACACACTGTATTATCTTTGAGAATACAGATGGAGAAAGTAAAGAGCAAGATTAGCCATGGTATTTTTAGAAGGTGTGCTGCAGGTGTGACAGAGGATTTGAAGCTGGAGGTTTGAGCGCAACAAGAATCAGCTCTGAGCACTTTCTTGTTTGCGTTCATGATGGGTAGTTTGACTGGAATCTTCATCGATGATTACATTTTGATCAGGCAGAAAAATCTAGGCAGGTTTGGATGTGCTAAACTTCAATATGGGAATTTATGTGCATTCATGAATATGAAAAATAATGGATTAGATTTATATTAGGCTTTAGAAGACCACATCTGAGTCCATTATTCATTCATGCCACAATCACACACTGGTGGTAGTAAACGGCTTCTGTAGCCCCACCTGCCCTGGGGCACACTTAAAGACCGGGTCACTTTCCGTGGCAACTTCCTCTCCTACAAATCTCACTTTTATTCATACTCAGGCAATATGGGTGAGGTGTCTTGCCCAAGGGTTTAACGTAGTATGCCAAGTTTGTGCTGGATTTGAACCACTAACCCATGGACTGCCGCATGGCTCATCTCTGACACACAAGTAAAAAAGTCAAAATTATTATTGTAGCTTGATGTTAGTTAATTATGTACAAACATTAAAAATCCCATTTGAAACTCAGAGCCTTAGTAGTAGCATTGCTTAGCACACACAGACAGTACCAAGCATGACTCATCAGACAGGCTTCGTGACACTAGCAGCTGTAGTGCGGTGTGGCTGGTGAATAATGTGAATAGAACAAGTTTACATTTTGGTATTCGAACCAAAAGCTAAATCATTTCTCAAATCAAACTTGAAAAAGATGATCAAATACTATGCACTATATTAGGCCTGAAACAACTAATTAGATGATTGAGTTATTGAAATAATCATCCACTAATTTAGTAATCGAATAATCATTATCTGGAGTATACGCTCCACACTTACTGCAAAACATTAATTGGACTAAAACTGTACAAATAATAAATACATTTTGCATTTAAGATGAAAAATCCTTTTTGTCTGTAAATAAGCTCTATGCAGAAGTCCTCAGGTGGCATAGTTTTAGCTTCACTTGGGTCAGATTTTTACACACTCCGATTAATAATTGATTAATGATTAAAAATTGTTGACAGATTAATCGATTAACAAAATAATTAGTTGCAGCCTATATTGACGTGAGTGGCTGACTTGTATTTTTGTTATTAGTCAAGGAAAGAATGCAAGCCAAAAAACTGATTAAAAATTCAGACTCTGCCTTGTCATACTAAAACTACTGCCAAGGAAATGTGGATGTTTGCCACAAATGATGAGTTTAGTGTTTGGACTTGCCTCCTCCTCTAACTAAACCATATTTAAAAAACCTACTGTTCTCATGTCTACGTCTGTCCTTTTTAGACACACATTTACCTTCTTTCCTTTTAAGGAAGGGGTAAGCATTTGGGTGCATTTTTAAAATATGCTTTGGGTTCATAGTAAGGAAAACCACACACATATATATATATATTCTTATAAAGGTCCAGTCTCATCCCAGTGTGTGTTATTATGAGCCAATGATTAAGCAATGTTTAGTGAGAGGAAAAGTTGTGGTATTACATCCCTATTTAGGCCAAGTGGTTGAATCACTGAAGGATTTGACCTTTTTTGGGGGAAACGTAACGTGTGACGTGTTGTTTGTGTTTTTGCATTTCAATTGTAAAAATAGTTAGGTAGAAAGTTTATTAGAAAGATATTAGACAAGATTCTTTCACCTTGGACTCACACATTCTTCTACAGGCATGTTCTTTTGGCTGCTGCTGTAAATGTTGAGTAAATTGCCAGTGCAGAACAGTACACGCTATCAAGAATGCTCAAGGTTGTATGTAACTTTTAAATCCTTTAATGTCATTATTAGTATTGACATTTTACAGTTCATAATATATATAATATCTTTAGTGTTTGGATGCCAAAAAAGATGTAAATATTATCTGTAGCTGTGTGTATAGCTGTTATGCTGTCACATTAATGGGATTATGATCATATTAAATCTCATTTAACCTTTTTGTCTTATGCTCTGGGCGCCGTTGTTACTATAGCAACCACTGCTGTAACTGCCAGGTCATTTGAAGGCAAGGCCTGTCATCTGAGAATAATATAATATAAGGTGTAATAATATAATATACGGTGTAATAATACATGCAAGGTCAACTTGACTTGAAAAAGCAATCTTCCTTTGCATATTGATTAGGGTCTATGCCTCAGCCCCTTCCCGAATTTCCTTTGGGATCAATAATATCTTCATTTATCGTGTCTTTGGAGTTGAGTGCTTTGGCTTGGGACCCTCATGGCTGGATCATTTGATATTGTGAAACTCTTTTGTGTTTTAGTAGCAAATTAAATTTTAACAGTTTTTTATATCTTTCCTCCAGAGCATGGAGAATAATGCCACATGCAGAGACTACCCCACCATGGTGTCCAAGCCTTACTACAGAGTGGACCTCTTCAATAGACAGATGACTGACGTGCTGCTCACTTCACTGTTGGTCACAACCCTTGAGAACAAGACGGTGGCCCACATCGGCACCTCCACTGGTCGACTGCTGCAGGTACACCATATGCAATAGGCCGTTTAGTTTACATTTAGACGTCTGAATAATCTGTAGCTGTTACTGATTGTATTTTTTTGCAGCTTGTGCTGACCAGATCCAGCCCAATTATTTTTGCCAACTATTCTTTGGTGGAGAACCAGAGAGTGTCATCTATCGCTGCTGTGTACTCTTCAGAGGATCTGCTCTTTGTGGTTGGAGACAAGGTACAAGGGCATGTTGCTGTCTGTGATTTCAGCACTAGGATACAGCACAGCTCTCTCTACAGTGAAATCACAGCATCTCGACTCAACATCCTCATGCTGTGTTCAGATGTTTGCTAATGTTGTATTTGATCATTTTATTGTAATGATCTAGATCAGATATTTATTTGTACATATATTACATACATTAGGCAAGGCAAGTTTATTTGTATAGCACAATTCATACACAGGGCAATTCAAATTGATTTACAGAAATAAGAGTTAAAAGTGCAATTAAAATATGCAATAAAAATAAGATTAAGAAACAATTTAAAATTAAGCATAGCAGCTTTTTGTATAATTTATAAAAATCAATTATTCTACTGTTGACTTCTAAGAAGTATTATAGACTATTAAGTAACTTAACTTAATATTCATCAATCAGTGTTTTTTCTCTGTACCTCAGATGTTCCAGGTGCCACAGAGGGGTCCGGGATGCCAGCATTTCCTTACGTGTGCCATGTGTCTGACTGCTCCTAAGTTCATGGGCTGTGGCTGGTGCTCTGGAGCATGTTCATGGGAGAGTGAGTGCCACAGTCGTTGGAGAAATGAGTCCTGTCCTCCTGGGATTACAGGGGTGAGAACACATACGCTTTATTTACACATTGATACCATTGGTGCTTAAACCGTTTTTCACTCTGCAGTTCTTTCCCCGTACTGCACCCCCCGATGGTCAGACGGAGGTAACAGTCTGTGGTTGGGAGTTCCAGTCACCGATGAGACCAGCAATAAGCTCTAGGACACACACGGTCCGACTGGGACAGAACGCCTGCACTGTGCTCCCAGTCAAAAGCAATAACACACAGTGAGTGACCTCTGTTGTGGACGGCTTCTCTTCCAAAACATTAACGCTTAGTGTATCTACTGTAGGCCTTCTCATCCATAAGGTAAAGAAATGGGAAGCTTCTTGTAAAATATTTTTTCTCTGTACCACTTACTACAAGTCTTCCATTAGCTAAAATGTTAGTTAGTTTTTGCGGTCCCAACTTTGAACCAAAATGGCTGACTTCCTGTTGGCTTTAGGGTGGGGCCATAATGAAATTGTATGGTTGTCCTGGTAACGTCTAAGTGGCATTTTTCTATGATAAAAAAAATAATTGCCACCTCCTTCCCTGTCCCATTCATTCCAATGGGGCATATCAGGCGTTGTCATGGCAATATAGTTGGAATTAGGGGTAGGTCGTGATAACTTTTGATCACAGCGATGTCTTGATGACACTGACAGAGTTTGGAGTCCGTCGGACGAAAACCCTAGGACTAGTTCGTTAAAATACAGAGGCTACATTTATTGCAGTCCCAACTTTGAACCAATATGGACGACTTCCTGTTGGGTTTAGAGACAAATTTAATTTTTTTGAAATTTTATGCTTGGCCTGACATGACCAATGTTTGTGTGTATGTAATTTTCTTTTTCAAGGGGTTGCCATAGAGTCATTTTTAAAATATTTTTTTCAAAAACTTAAAATTCATAAATTTTTCGCCATCCCTGATTTGTGTGCAAAACTTCCTGACTTTATGAGCATGTTTAGGGCCTCAAAATTGGTTGTGAATTGGCGGAAAAATAAAAATAAGAAACCGAGCAGTTTCAATATGGCCCTGCGTCAGCTATGGGCTCGGGCCATAATAACCCATCACCCCATCCGTCACTGCCAGAGCAAAATCATCTCTCCACCACATCTAGGAAATCTATCAAAGACCTGGAAATATTCTCAAGAAGAGACCCCATGCATTTTCAAATTCATCAATTTGTTATGTAAATAATGTGGGAAACATGACTTACTTTAAACAACTATGTGTTTTGTTACTGCAAATATTCACAATTGTTTACCTCAATATTTTCATGTCTTTTTGCAGTTTGGTGTGTAAAATACGCTCTGCGGCCATGGATCGCTCCAAGCCAGTCAATGTCACTGTAGAGGTGCACGAGGGAAAGGTGGAGGGTCGCTATTCTATTGATGGGAGAGCAGAAATGCCAGGGTTCACATTTGTGGTAATCTTTATTTTCTTTCCCATACTGTATGTACAGAATATCACAACCATTTTAAATACAGCTAAAAGCTAAAAGCTATGTTTACTTGTTTCGCAGACTCCAAACATCTCAGAGATTCAGCCTAACTATGGGCCTCTTGTTGGTGGCACACTCATCACCATCACCGGACCACACTTAGATGCAGGAAGGACCAGGAAAGTCACACTCAATGATGTCCACTGTCCCATAAAAAGGTACATAATCAGTCTTATAGTGGTTATACAGAGGAATTGCAAACAAACCAGTACAAGTAATAATTTATGTTGCTATGGTTGATTTATTAACCTGTGACATGTGTGTACAGTCATTATGATCATGTCTTAACATGCACAAGAAATACTTTGAGCTGTACTGTTTTACACACAGAGGTGAAAGAAGTTGTCAAATCGGTACTCAAGTAAAAGTACTGTTTTGTAAAATATGACCTAAATACCTGGTGTAGTGCATAGAGACCTGAAAACAGTTTTGTTTGTATGCAGGGTAACAAAATCAAAAGGCAAAATGTCGTCCATCATCTGCCTGTCTCAGCCCATGTCAGAGGTCAGGGATGTACCTCTGAGTGTGTTCATTGATAAGTCTCCTGTTCTCACCAACAAAGTGTTTTACTACAAAGAAAACCCAAAGATAACTGCTGTGCTGCCCGACTGTAGCTTTGACAGGTGGGACAGTGACAGAAGCTCTCATGATGACAATTTACAATGCAAAAAAATAACCTGTTAAATTTTGGTTGTAATGCTGTATTTCTTGTTAGGGGATCAAAAATTATCATTGAAGGAAGAAACCTTGATTCTGTGTACCGTACTATTGTCCGCTTCAAACCCAACGAGAGCCACTTGAAGCCTGTCATAAGGGTATGTATGTATGTATGTATGTATGTATGTATGTGTGTGTGTGTGTATATATATATATATATATATATAATTTTGAACATAATATCAGCATTATGACATTTGAAAGACATGCCCACTGCTTTGTTGCAGGAGTGTGTAGGTAAATCCTTACCCAACAGGCTGGAGTGTGTCACTCCTGTTTTCCCTCGAGATGAGACTGAGGAGGGAGAGCTGTCCTTTGACATGGACGGGGCTCTGGGACTGTGGAACAAAGAGTTCTCCTACCACCCATATGGAGAGCCCATACCTTTTGAAACAGAGGGCCATGTATTGAGTTTGTACCCAGGGTTTGATGAAGTCTCACTACATGTAAGGGATGGTATTTGTATTAAAACTGACATTTTCGAAATACAGAGACAGTTAATATTGATTTGTAAGTAAAGCAACATCTGGTTGTATGTCCTCTCTCCTCAGCATCAGAAGCTGAACCTGGTGAGCTCTTGTATGACCATCGTCATGACTGTGGCAGGGGTTAACTGTGATGCTAAAGTCTTAGACAACGAGATCACCTGCAGAATTCCTAAAAACATGACCATCACCAGTGAGGGACTGCCAGTTAAGGTAAATTAAGTTACAAGTCGAGCCCCTAGGCCCTAGTCAGCAATTTCTACACAAGATGGGAGAAATAGGACGTGGGCAGTGCCAGGTCGACAGCTGCATGACACCTTTAATGCTCCAACTAACAATCATTAACTCATAGGAAATTGATTTATTCATTCAAAAATCACTATGCATAAAATTGATCAAATTACTTTTTTTGCCTTTACATTTGTTAATATTTTGTCTAACATGAATATGAACTTTCCTATTGAAAGCATGTCTGTGTGATGTCATACAGATCTCCATCAATGGGCAGGTACATAATGTCGGTTCCGTGGTGAGGGTCAGTAACCACTACATGGTTGGTATTGTTCTGGGCATTCTGGCTGCTCTGGTTGCTGGTGCAGTGCTCGCCTTTGCTTTCATGAAACACCTGAGGAAGAAGAAGAAAGGTAGTGGACCTTGTTCAGACATGTTTCTCTAACTTATAACTAGCTGTGACTGAGTAATTGTGATAAAACCATTGAACTGGAACACTCCTAGTGTTACACAGGCTGTACATCTCCTGCAGTGGTTGATCATTAAATTATGTTGTGAAATGTTTTCAGCCTTGATGGTGGAGAGCCGGTTGTCCCACAGTGCAAATCGTTCCAGCTCAAACAATGTGGAGCTCACATCTGTTGGAGACTATAGGCGAGGTGACACAGGAGCCAAGCACTTCATACTTAAATCTTACCTACATTCCTCTTAAGTTCTGTCTTGTTTTTACCAGTGGTATCCAGGAGTCCTCCCACACCCCTGATGGGGCCTGTGGTGTTCCCATGCCTGGCCTACGCAGCAGGCACCATAGACCCTGTGCTCACCCCTCTCATGCCCCCAGGGAAAATCGCCATCACCAGTTTTCGCCCTGAACTGCTGGAGGAGGTCAAAGATGTACTAATTTCTGATGAGTTACTTACTGTACATTACCATCGGATCATTGGCAAAGGTGAAAGGGGAAAAATACAATGAGTATCACAAAATACCATAAAGCTTCTAGGGCACCACTAGCGTGACTGTGTTTTCTGTAGGACACTTTGGGACTGTGTATCATGGCTACTTCACAGACCACAACAACAGAGAAATTCACTGTGCGGTCAAATCTTTGAATAGTGAGTAACATCTCCTCTTGTTCTTTACTTTAAGCTATGCCCTGTGTACAAGTGGTGGTTCAACTTATACCATATAAAAAAGATTATTTATATGGTGTTGCCACCCTGCTGTCACACAGTCTCTCATTCACTTTATCTCTGTATCCCATCTCTATTAAAACACACACACACACCGACCAGTTCATAGTCCCAATACATATTGTTCACTGACAGGGATAACCGATGTGGAGGAAGTGGAGCAGTTTCTAAAAGAGGGCATCATAATGAAGGCTCTCCATCACACCAATGTGCTGTCTCTGCTCGGCATCCTCCAGCCACAAGAAGGGCTCCCTCTAGTGGTGCTTCCGTACATGAAACACGGGGACCTACGTCACTTTATCCGTTGTGAGAAGAGGGTATGACTTCTATGTGATTCATGAGTGGCCATCTGTTCACTACCCCTCAGTATCTGTAACACTGTCTCTTCTATTTTTGTTGGATTTATTTAGAACCCAACAGTGAAGGATCTGATTGGTTTTGGCCTGCAGGTTGCCAAGGGGATGGAGTACTTGGCTCAGAAAAAGTTTGTGCACCGAGATCTCGCAGCTCGTAATTGCATGTGAGTCACAAAGATATGCAACATATAGTGTGCTACTTCTACAAGGTGATGAAACAATGAAATACCATTCGTGTAAGTGGCACTTACGGCAATTTTTCTCAGGTTAGATGAGTCATACACAGTGAAAGTGGCCGACTTCGGTATGGCCCGAGACGTGTTTGACAAAGAATATTACAGTGTTCAGGACCACAGGAAGGCTAAGCTGCCAGTCAAGTGGATGGCTATTGAGAGCCTACAAACCCAGAAATTCACCTCTAAGTCAGATGTGGTGAGGAAATAGGTGACTTACAATATGAAATACCAGTGCCTCTCTGTCACTACTGTCTTTGTAACTTATTTTGTTGCAATGCAGTGGTCTTTTGGTGTTCTCATGTGGGAGATGCTGACCAGAGGAGCCAGCCCGTATCCCGAGGTCGATCCTTATGATGTTACACATTACTTGATGAAGGGCAGAAGGCTCCCCCAGCCACAGTACTGCCCTGACCCTTTGTAAGTAGCTATTTGTATGTTTTTAACAACAAACAACTTGTCTATGTCGATGTGCGTGTGCTTTGTTCAACTGTGGCATGATGTTCAATAGTGGTGATAGTCACTGAGTAGACAGCAGTCAATAGTCCACTACCTGCTATTGCTCCATGGTTAAGCAGTGCAGCTTAGGAGTTAATGTGTACATCTCAGCACACACATACATGGGCTATTCTTGTAATAATATAATAATAGTGTAAAGTCACACACTGTTTGTGTGTGTTTGTGAAGTGACTTACAAAGTGATGAATCAACCATTCACTGCCCATGTTCACTTTGTTCTCTCATTTATTGTGTCTTAAGGGTTAATGGAAAAGTGTCTCCCACTGACCCATGGGACAGCACAGAACCAGCTCATAACTCATAAATCATGTCAGGGTTATTGCAATAGAAAAATAAAGGAATTCAGATTATGATATCATATTATTCAGTATGATGATATAGATTCTCTGAATTTAATTATTTGTATGTTTTAGAGTTACATATTAAGTACATAGTACAACGTAATCAAAGAATTAATTTACTGTCCCAGACAAATAGTCAGTAAATTACTGTACAATTACTCAAACAAGCAGCGCCTCAGAAAATCTGGTGTAATCTAGGACTAAACCCAGTTCTAAGCCAGGTCTACACAAGGACTGAACTATGACTAAGCAAGACAAAACCAGGTCCAAGTACCACCAGAGAAAGCATGCCCACCGTTTGAGAACCAATGCTCTATATGGACTTAAACTAACATGACTGAAGTTGCATTAACCAATTTTACTTTAAGTTCCACCAACAACCACAACAACATATATAAATATTTTTTATGCTTGTTAAAAATATGTAACTCTCCTGTTTGTTCCAGGTACAGCATTATGTTGGAGTGTTGGGACCCAGATCCAGATTGTAGGCCTAGCTTTGCCACTCTGGTGTCATCAGTGTCCTCCATCCTGTCAGGCCTTGAGGGGGAGCACTACATCAGCCTAAACATCACTTATGTAAACCTGGACCAGCCCCGGCCCTATCCCGCACTTACAGATGAGTGCGACTCCACTGACATTGAGGACTCAGGCTCAGTCTCCTCTTGATACATGGAACTGTTAATGTGCAAGGAGCATGAACTCATAGATTTTATATAGAGCATGTGTGAGTGGTTAAGCTTGGCAAAGCAAACATGTGGAAGTATGTCACTTGAAACTTTGTAGAAAACTCATTTGAAATGTAGTTTTATTGTTCGGTGGCTGCTCACTGCAAACTACAGAGGTAATAGGACAAAATGCATTACTCCAATTAAGAACCCAGACAAAGGAATATGCACTAGTGAATGTATCAGTCAGACTAAAACTTAGTTTTGGTGGTGGTATCAGAGAGGCTGTGGACCATGAGTTGCTAAAGCTGAGGAGAGTGAGATGGTTCAGCGGCTGATGTGGGGATGGGGCAGAGAGCTGTCTCTCTTGAACAACAAGAGGAACAGAGCGCTTTAAATTTTAACAGCTGATCAGTGAATGGCTTACGTGTTCTGGAGTTTGGATGACATTGGTTAATGAAGTCAACTTCTTCCAACAAATATTCAGTTATTTTTAGCTGTAATTGTGTTATTGCAAACAGACACAGTGACACAGAGCAGTAACACAAAATGAGCTATGATACAAAAAATACTTTTCTCAGCCTCACTAAATCTGTGGAATTGCTTTTTTAGTGCACCCGTCTTAGTGAACTGTTACAGTTTTGTACAGTAAAAAGTCACTTTCAGTGTTCATTGTAATTCTTGACTTTCTTGTATTTCTGGAACATTGTGTATAAAATAGTGTAATAAACAAATGTATTTATTTGTTTACAACATTGCTGTTTCATATTAGAGAATGTATCAAGGGAAGATTTTAAATACTCGCTTTGTATTTTCACTGTGAAGGCTGTGCATGGGTTATAAATACTACACAAAATAGAAAAGAAAAAAAAAATCAACATTGGAAAAAACCAATGTATGATTTCAGCAATGACCACATGTACAGAAAACATCAGTCTACTGTTTACTGTATGCCTTTTGGGATTCTTTTATGAGTTTTCTGTTGAGTTTTCTGTTTAAATCTGTATTCCTCAGTCTAAAGATTATAACAATATTAACACATTTATAAATCTTTGTTAAATTACAACAGATGCCTATGGCTTTGAAGCAGAACTCACAGATCACCACTAGAGGTCAATGTTAAGTAAGGAATTCATTTTCTTGACATTTATCCACTCAATAGAATGTTTCTTTATCATTTATCAGTGTGGTTATGATATGATCAGTGCAACAACATAATTATTAGTTCTATATCTAACTAGCAGTAAGAAGCTTTGTTGTGATATAGGGCTATACAAATAAATTGAGTTGCATTGAATTGAAATAACAAATAAATCCTTTAGTTGCTTTATAATGAAATATAAAAGACTAGATGATCACTGTTCTCTGCTATTTTTATGTTCAAATAGGTAAACAATACCATTTTCAAATCAAGATGATGATGAAATAACCAAAACATTGTCAGTGAAAGAAACAGTGTAAACAGAAGAAGGCCCCTGTGCTGCTCTTTCACTCGCACAGCAGCCCTCTTCCTTCTCCACAAAAAACAAAGTCAGATAAAACCACGGGGAGATAAACATCATAAAGTTTTCTCTTTTTTCAGGCTGCCAGCAACAAAAGTGGGTCCCTGTGCGGTGGGCTCTTTGATACCGTGTACATGTCAAAATATGTATGTTTTTGAGGCAGGCCTGAGCCCCTAGGATGCAAGAAAAGTCAAAACTCCTTGATCCTTCCTGACAGTGGTGGAAAGTACTTTTAACACAAGAACATTTTTGGAACAATGTGTACATTTTCTAGAACATACATTTGAAAGTCTAAATGAGAAAATCTAAATGAGAAAAAGGCTGAAACCTGTGTAAATTGATGCATAAAATTAGAGTAGCTCGCTTTAGCTCACACCTCCATCTAGTGTTGCTAAATGGTAAGACAGTAATGTAACGATATGTATCAAAAAGCATAATACAAAACACAGGAGACAACTTTATGCTAGTGTTTTTCTAAACATTATTTCAATATCTACAATATCTGCATTTCAGGATATTGTATTGTTGAAACATGTACAACATGTAACATGTTAAAGGTATTTATTGTTTAATAAGGAAGTGCTCTGTTGTCCACATTAGCTCTGGCGCTAACTAGTTGTACAATGGCTGAGAAAGAAAACTTAAGTAAAAGAAATGCTATTTTCAAAGTCTATGAAGAGGCGAAGAGAGGAAAGAGAAAACAATTATACTAAGGCCATTCTTTATGGATTTTATTGATCTGATGCTAATTGCAATGACCATTGATGCTAACAGTGCTCTTTGGGTGCTAATAGTTACACTAATGGTGCAGTTGTATTTGCAAGTGCTCAGAAGTCATCTTTATTATGCTCAAGGTTGCGTTATTGTTGAGTGTGGCATTGACAAACACTAGTTTCTGAATCGTTGCAAACAACCTCTGTAATACCTTTAAGTCCTTCCTTTATGATATTTCCAATCTGAGCTCCAATGGCTGTGCTGAATACAAACTGTTTGTATAGGCTCACATCTACTGTGTCCAGGGAAATGAAACTCTCTGGTCAGCTTCTTTAAAATGAATATACATAAATATTTCACACACTGTAGTTTTAACAGAAATAAACTTCAACTGGTGTGTATTGACAGCACTGAGGAGATATGGCTGTGTCAAACTGACTCATGCTCCTGATCTAGAAATACAGTGGTGTTAAAAGTTATTGATTTAACTGCATTGCGCTAGACTTACCTCAGATGTGAAATAGGACAGGAGGTCAGACTACGGCTACTGTTTGGGCAATGGTTGAATCTGAAGGAATTGTAAAATAAAAGCTCAACTCTTTTCTATATAAAAGAGGTGGAAAGTGACTAGTGTTTTACTCCACTAATTTAAGTTAATTTTCTAGGAATTTATGGATTAAATGAGCAAAACTAATTACTACATTTGCATTTCCACGAGGATTTGCATTTGAGTAACATTATTTTACACATTTTATTCTTCTACCAATTATTTTGCATAACTTTAAATATAGATACAGCTTAAAATTGCTAGATCCACAAATGTAACTAAGAAAGTGAGTCAAACTGGGCAAGCTATATATACAAGTAATATATGGTAATAATGCCATGGCTGAATGTCTATAGAACATTTACCCCTGAACTAGAAAATCCACTGTTTTTGTCTGAGCAGTGCAACTCTATAGTTAATTGGTTGGTGTAGTTCTATTAATTGTATGGATGAATCAATAATAGGCTAAATGCCTTTACCCATTGTCCCTCTGCCCAGAATCTGTACTGTAAAACCTCTAACACAAGCGAAATCTACTTCAGATGCAATTATCTCCTCCTATTGGCCATCCATTTCTTTTAGAAATGCCACATATACATCATAATAGGCTAGGCGTGCCAAGCTCCTTCAGCAGTTTTCAACTCTCTTACTCATTAATCACAATAATTAAACATAAAGTGGATGAACCAAAGATTTCATTACATCCATCCCCAACCAAACCAGAAGGACGGGATTAATGATTTCCTGTCACTGTTATTCTTTATCTGGCTGTGGCAGGCCTTTAGCTCTTTACAAGACAGTAGTAAATTACATTCCACATCTATTCACACCTCACAGTTAGTGCACGCTGTCTATAATCACTAGTGAACTGTGACGTGCGACGGTCAGAGGTGGTAGCAACAAGCATGAAGAGAAAGGAGGATGTATACTGTATGTTTTTTTAATGAAATACTAAATCAACCACAAGATCAGTGTATTCCTAGTTATTTCCTAGTAACATTTACTTTAATGGTTTACTGAAATGAACTCATAGATCTTGGGGCTGCATAAATAATTAACATTTGAGGTAAAAATATGAAATAAAAATAGGTGTGTCCAGAAAGTGATTGATCGATAAAATAATACATAAATAAATACAAATGAATAAAGCACTTCTAACATATTTCACCATTTATCACTGCATCTGTGAGCCTGCGTATGGTCTCTTCAGGTATTGTTTTTGCCTACTAGAAGGCTATAGGCTACTAGCTTCATTACATGTTTTAAATTGACTGTGAAGAGTGCTTGGATACATTACAATCATCTATTAGTATCTATTATTAATGCACTCTCAGCATGAACTGTTTTGCGGCTTCACGCTATTGAAGAAATCCAAGTTAATTAATTCAGTATCTTATAGTGTACCACATGTCCACTGTGTGTCTATGCTAGAGTGTATGGCACAATGCTGGGTTGCAGGTGACAGCACAACATTTTATAGCCCTGTACATTTTAACAGGAGATGGGGAGCAGGAAAATTACTGTTGTTAATCTGCAGATGTTGTGTGTGGTTGGACAGATAGACGGGAGTAATGGACCTAGTCACTAATAAAAAAAAAAATCATCAGATTCAACATTTGTGAATTTTTTGGCGAGATATGTCATATAGAAATCCTACACAGTTAATACAGAATTCTGCCCCCTGCCCACCATTCAGGTATATGACAATACCTTTACTGGTACTTGTTTGGGCATTAATTATTGATTTATTACAAGTATTCATCTATTTAAACAGTGCACTCAATTGTGTGCCATGATGCAAACAAAAGCAAATTTTTACCTGGAAAGAAATAATCAATGTCCTGAATCTACCGAACACAAAAGTGGCTCAGGAGGTTTTCCCAAAGAACATGTTTACGTGATTGGTCATTTTAAAAATAGACGCAGAATTATATTTAGACCAACAAATCACAACAAAATGGACCATCTGTTCCTCTCGTCGGGTTGAATCACCAACACAAGTGGTCCTTGGCTTTATTGGCATTTATTTGGCCTTCAATGTGCTTTGTAGATGCCTATTTATTTGGTCTCAGAAAAAGCAAAGACAGGAACTAGTTTTAACCCTTAATAATTCATAGCAGATATACCTCAAATTTTCACAACGATCACTGGATTAAATGCAGTATTTGAATTGTTGTGCCAAAAAGCCATTGTGATTAGAGATGCAGTTTATGACATTTATGACGTTTTATGCAAGCCAAGTAATGCATAAGGTGTAGGGTGCTCACAGGGGAATGGTGGTTCTCAAACATTTCACACCAAGTACCACCTAAAAGATTTTTGGCTTTACAATTACTCAATTCACTTAAATAAGCCCAAATCTCAGTTCAAACATATGGGGAAATGAGATTAGTACAGTCTACATGAAGACAAAACATTGACCATATCAAAACTAAGCCAAAATGAGGTCTATATCAAGTCTTAACCAAGTCTAAAAAACAGGACTCTAAAATATGATTATTGCAGAAAATGCATTACGGAATAAGGGCCAAACGTACCATGTACTATGGGGACATTATTGTTCCAAAAAGATTTGTGTGTGTGTAAAATGACCCGCTACCTGCAAATGTTCTGGAGGAATTACACACGGCCGATCTGCAGATCTCCACTCCGACATCCGGCCAGATTTACTTTAAAACAGACACAATTACAGATTAAAGAGTCTCATATCTGAAAATTTCTGTCCATCTGCTGAATACAAAGTTGTTTTGTCTGGATTATGTCTTTATCAAAAGCTTTTTCAAAGTTTATCTCTTGATTCCCGCACTGGCTATAATATGCAGTGGATGTGTTTTTCTCATAAATCAGTCCAGAGCCTGCAGGCTAAACTAAGGGAGAAAGAGCCTTACAAATCCAAACACAGATGCACAGATCTCTCATGGCAGGAGTGTGTCAAAATTTGTCCGTAACACTTAGAGCCTTTAGCTCCAGAATATTTGCAGGTAGTTCATGTGCACACTCAAAATGTATTACGCTTGGTATCCAAATATAGGAATATGAAAGTGACTCAATTTTGCCAAAAATGTCAGATAGAACCTCATAATTCTAAGGGGATGAATTCTTATTGCAGACAAATCCTATTACAGACAAATCTTATTGCAGACACACAAATCTTTTTGGAACAATAATGGCCCCTATACTATACGCAGGTGTGGAGACCTCTTCTATTTTGAATGCTTTTGAGAACTTCTGGCCTTAGTGGAGCTGAAGTGAACAGAATCACACAATGAATATGTGAGTGTCTTCCAGCATTTATCCTATACATGTTGAATTAATAACAGAGCCTTGCCATTAGCATCACAAAATGTGTTATCCCCACCACAAACCCTGCTCTGACCGGAGGCACATCTTTTCATCTCATTTCGTTTGGTTTAGTCTTATCCTAAAGGGAGGAATACATATAAAACTCAGAAGGTCACATTATGAATTACAATATTTCTAGTTACAGGCCTTGAGAGAACAAGGGGATACATTTTTAGCAATCCAAAACACTATGGCCCACAGTCTGCAGTGTTTGTATGTATTTATCCTTAGGGTGAATGGAAGTTCATCCCCTTAGACTGTATTTAAATGTATTCTTTTCATTAGTAGCAAAGTCACCGAATCCATATATGCGTTGGTTGCAGCTGCACATAATGTGATAGAGGCACATTTTCAGAAATGCTGCCATCAATATGCTTTCATATTATACCCAGAATTAAGCACACTCAGCAGGTAGCATTTATATAACATCACCATATAGCCAACAACAAAACAGCACAGTTAGCTTAGGATGCATATGCATTTGGGCTCTCTGAGACCACCTCAGTCACAGATTTAGATATCTCATAAATATGTGTGTGTGGTGTCTTGCCCAAGGACACAACAGCGGTATGCACTGGTAGGTCAGACCTCATTCACTGGCATTGGCCGGAGTTAGATGCAGCATTTTTGTCTATGAAACCATTCATTCTCACATCCACAGATTCACCACTTCACCTATAAGAATGTCCTGTGGGAAGAACTAGCAGTAAGAGTCTAAAGCAAATACATTTAACAATAGAGCTGTTTTCACTGTAGACTTGGTGTGAAAACAACTCGAGATTACATTGCTACATATAGATTCTTCTTTAATTCAACCTAAACAACTGCTTTGTTGAACATTCAATAAAAGAATGTGTGGCTAAGAATGGCCTGTTGAGGGACGGCTGCAGCAGCCCCAAGCACAGCTCAAATAAAGCAATCTGTGTGTGACTTTTATTTCACTCTTTGCATTGTGTTTCTTTGGTAAAACTAATCTCTGAGACACTTGCGTCACTAATTGTCCTCTCGGGGTGCACAGGGTGATAACACATTAACACAATAGGAGACACATTTCCTTCTAGTTGTGCAGTTTTTCTTGACAGAGGGAGATTGTGCCTCGCCGTTCTCACATCAAGTTTGGGGCAATTTTTCCTACAACATTTTGTTATTGTTGGAGCTAACGTGTGTAAAATCAATAAACAAAAACATAGTCCTTTCACACAGCTAGTACTAGTATGTGCTATTCCATGGCTCACTATACGGTATAACAGCATGGTCCAAAACAGTTGCCATCAGGCTGCTCATGCCTCCTCTCCCAAACCCACATGGAAACAGTTTATAATGAGGAAGCATTTCCTATTCATGCTGCCATACACTATCTAGGTCTAGTGCTATTCAATATTTCAGAGATCACATCTCCACATGTTCCCATTTATCTTCAGGTACTGTATGTGTCTGTTTTTCTGCTGAGCTGACGAGTTGACAAGCAGAGGATACAAGCCTTATAACAAAAGCATCAATCATGTAAATGTGGTTCAGCTTGCGGCCTGTCTGCCTGCTCACCATAATCAATAACCTGCTCAAGAAGCAGTATGTCCACATACACATCCTCACTGTTTTTATTTCTTATGCAAGTGTTATGGTAGCATCATGCTGACATTTTCTCTCCCATCAGCATCAATTTTTAATCATGGTTTCTGGCCTCACTGCTGATCATCAAGTGCCTGGGCTCCTGTCAGAGTGTGGGCTTGCACACAGATAAGAGCTCTTATGGAGCTGGTGGAAATAGATGTGCTGCTGGTGCAACAGCCTACCTCTCCTGGACCATCTGTGGAGTAGCACTGCTCGAACTCTTACATAAGGCATTCACAACAGGCCCTTCTTTTCCACTTTGTACCAATACATCGTTGGAATATCTGTCAACTTTTGTCCTTATCTGGGTTACGTCATCACATCTACTGTTGTTTATGTAGCTAAACTCCACACTGTAATGTAGACTCAAGGTCGGTTCTGTCTCTTTTAAAATGGATTGTGATATGCAGGGAACACTTAACTTTTATACTCTCATCGGGTCAACCCCATGCTCCAATTAGTGTTTCTACTTCTCATGAAGACTCTGGCTCTGACACTGGCAGCCATCTTGTGCCTCATTGAGTTTGAGAATGACCATGTGCGCACACATAAACCAAGTGAATATGCTTGTTTTACAGTGCCAGGCTCCGAGGGTGTACACACTGTTGATAAACTCTCTCCAGAGGATGTAGATCCGGGAGGCCACTGTTGCAAGAGCCCACATCTTGCACTCATTTGAGAACACCGGTGACAGCTGTAGCAGCAGGGGGCACATCCTCGGCTCTTTGGCAAATGGGCCTCTATTTCTGCTCCCAAAATTATAATGTTGGGGTAACCCAAAGAGTCAAATGTGTAACTTTGCTCAATTAAATGATGATCAGTGATGAAAATGTACTGATATGCTACTTTATCTATTGTGAAGATATACAAAAAGTTGGGGAATTCACTTTTTTCACCCACTAGCCACTTCAGTAGGTATATCTGGTGTGATATTTATGTTTTGTTGTCTTTATGTGAGAAGTTTAATCTGAGTGAATGTTAACTTTTGATGATCTCAAACCAATCTCTGGCATCAACAAGGCATTCTTGCCCACAGAACTGCCACTGGATTTTGTATCTTGAAAGTCTTTTCTGTAAACTTTATACATACATACTTGTCTTCAAAGTTACTGAAATATAAATACTTGAATATATGTACTTTATTAAATCAATTGGCTTGATTCAAAATCAAACTGTTTGACATAACAAGCAGGTGAAATTGGTCAAACTCAGTGTAAACCAAGTCTGTTTTTAAGATGTTCATTTTTTATTCAGATCAAATATTAATAAATGTTCAAACATATATACAAGTCAATCAACAGAACTGTATAAATAAATATAAAATGCGCATTTACACTTTGCTTCAGCCCTGGACTTTGATATTTTTTTCTAAGATGGAGATGGACAGAATGTAATTAAAGATGACATGTTTCAGCCATTAAGTGTCAGGCAGTGCATTTAAAATGAGAGCTGGGCGCCATGGCAACAGTTAACAAATAGAAACAGAGAGAATGAACTGGAGGATGCAGACATTGACCTGTCAGAGCTTTGGCTGCTGGATCCATAGTGCAAGACCACAATCTGTCATTTGTAACAACATGACTATAATAGTGTTACACTCTCTCGTGACAGTGGCATACGTTATGATTAGGGCCCGAGTGTAACTTTTTAAGTATTGATTACGACCTACATGCTGCTGCACTATTTGAACGTATGTATCATGTATGTGATACATACGTTCTATATCATGCAATACTATATCATGTGCAATACAAAATTCATCTGTATAAGTATTTTATCACCTGTGAAATACTTACACCTTATTTAAATCACACTGCACCTTGGTATTTTTTCCCCTTTTTTTATTATTGTACTTTTTTATTATATGTTTATTATATTGTCTCTTTTTGCACACTTTTTTACCATGTACTATTATTGCATGTTATTAGTACTTCATGAGTATCTTAGCGAGTCTAAAGGTTCTTCCGATCCAAAGCATTTCATTGCATTTTCTGACCCTGTGTTGAATGTGCATATGACAAATAAACTGAAACCCATGTAAACCCATATTATATGTTTCAAGGCCGATCCATTTTAGTACACAAACATCTTGACAGCAAAACAATATCACCAAAACCACACAATAATGACACACTGCTGTACTACCATAGTAAACATCATTTTACAGAATAGCCTCCTTAGGGCCATATAAAGGGCTAAATATACTGTAGTGTGTGAATGTCTAAACCAGGACTAAACTGTGCTAAAACCAGGAAAAGCATTGTACCAAAGCAAGGACTAAGCAGTTGTCCACACGTTGAAGGGCTGCACAATCTCAGCAAACTTAATATCCATATTCATATAATGTTCTCAACTGGAGGCAAGACCATAATATATTTATTTTCAATGGAGAAATTAGAATTAGCCTCAAAATATTACAAATCAAGATGGTTTTGATAAATGACATCCACTCTCTACATGTAGGTGATGTCAGAGCCTGGGTAGGGAACATTAGTGAATGTACCTCACATTGTATGTGTATTTAATGTATACATTAGTATATCGGTAGAATTTGGCTGGAGGCAAAAGTCGTGAGTTTTAGGTTTTACTGGACAAGGCCTCACAGAAATTTTGAAGAGCACAATAGATTTTTTTTTTGTATGCTCAGAATTATTCTATCCCTCACCACAAACACTACTGCACTTTTTCTCCAGTCGCCTCTGTTCTGGAACATTCCATGCGACACACATTCTAAAGGGTATATTGGGGCTTTGAATGAAAATAGTTGTTTCTGTTAATTTAGTTTTATTTTAGCCTCGTTATAAATTGGGATGTTAACACAATTTTCACTAGTAAATAAAGGAAGTATTTCTGCTTAATTGAACTTACATCCCGTCCACACATTCAAGCCCAAAGCCAATCCAAACTAAAACTACATCTCTTCTAAGTACCACCAGTGGGGCCCATACCACAGCCTGGGAAACACTGTAGTAGATCTATTTAAAGAACGAAGATTCAAAATGTCTACTCTGTGAAGGTCTGTGTTTTAGTCTAGCCTGGAGTGATGCTTTCATGACAGAAGCAACAGAGTGGAAACCCTCTAAGTATATGCCCTCAAACCTCACTCAGCGAGAACCAGAAGTGCTGAAGCGAGCAGTATAGTGAGCTACACAATAATTAGGCTAGTCCGGGCTGCTTTTAAAGATAAGACTCCTATGAGTTAAAATCAAGGAGGGATAAAGGTTTGACATTTTGCCAGAGGTTACATTTTTAAGTTAAATTGTTCTGCGTATGGCCCCGTTACTGTATCTTCTCTTCCTCCCAGTGTTCAGAAGCGTACGGAAAACTTGCGAATCTTGATTTGAGTTAATGGTTAATGGCGTGTGACTAACATTGTTACATCATTGTCCAGGGTGTGCACTGCCTAAAGCCCATAGTTTGCTGGCATAGTCTCGGGATCTCAAGAAATAAATGTGAAACACAGTCTTCCAATATAATGCCATATCGATACACAAGAGCTGTGAAAGCAACTTTGAGCTGTGTCCGTGTCTGTAAAAACACATCACAGTAAAGTTTTATGTTGAAATTGGTCTATCAAACTAAAACATCCCAGAAATGTGGGCTTTTAAAAACTGCAAGCCAGAACATGCTTGCTCCTGTAGGTGGGCAAAGCTTCCCCACATTGAGAATAGACCGTTGATCTGAATGAGTGGATTTGATAAAAAAATAATCCACTTCTATAGGTAGAGTTAGCTTGTGTGCTAATATGCTAAAGTCAAATATAAGCTCTTAAAAAGAACCTAGATTTGAAGCCAATTACAGGTATTGGCAGCTCTGGCGTGTGGCACATCATCACATGCCTGACAGACACACTCATTATCGGTCACGAAAATAGTATTTACTGCGAGATTCTCGTCCGTCTCTGGGTCATAAGATGCCTCAACATCCAGAGCCATTATTCACGGTTAGAAACCACTCAAATGAACGGAGTCAAGAGCAACAATGATAATCTAAAGGGCATTTCTTAACCTTGACTCAACCTGCTATTATCTGTTGACAGAATGTGTGTTTTTGTTAGCAGCGACAGGAGGTTGAAGCCTGCCTAGCCCAGCTACTATGGGTCTTAGGCGGGGTACACTGTGGACAACAGCCAGTGAGTCACAGAGTGGGCGGGACTAAAGTTAAACTTCACAGCTATTGGTCAAAGCGGTAACCCACAAAGTCTGATCTGAGGTTGCTATAGAGACCAGGGGAGGGACTAAAGTGAACTTATTACCTGCTTTACATCATTGACAGAAGGTAAGATAAAGCATTTAATGTGTCAGCCCTGTGACTAACTGTCCAGATTGTACCCTGATTCAGTCCCTCAAATGATCCCTAAAATATCCTCAAACACTAATTATTTTTCCAATGCACCGTTCACAGCTTGTTCAGAAGCCTGTTGTTTATTATGATCTCGCTCCACACTCACAGATGCCTCAGCAGGGCTCAGACACAGCTGGGATGTGTTGTCCCTGGTCCCTCTGGAACGATTACAGTCAGCTGCTGCGGTCTGCTTTATAGATGTAGATCCAAAAGGCTGAACAAATAACCTCTGGGGGCTCTAAGGGTAAGAGAGGCTCCACTGGTCCTATCTACTGGGCTTTCCTGTGAACCACAAAAATATCTGAAAGACATTAACTGGCCACTCAGCACATTTCTCAGGCTGGTTGAGTGAAAGATGCTTTGGCTTATTGAGGTACAATGAAGTTCTGCAATTCAGCAACAATGGGTTTGAGGCAGGGTACACTGTGGATAATGGCCAGTTAGTTGAGACGTACATTCAATCTCACACTGATTCACTATGGGACAGATAGTCACCAATTATCATAACACAATGCATGCCTTTGAAGAATGTAAGAAGCCAGAGCTGCTTGGGGCCTTAGCTGGAGACACTTTTGACCCATTTACTCATTCACTATGGAGGCAAAATTTACCCAACATGTGCCTTTGGACAGTGAGGAGAGACAAAAGTCAAATATCAAAGCGTTACCTGCATTTGAACTGCAGCGGGTTAGCTATCAAACACTTTCTATGAGACACTGTAGGCAGGTGTGGACTGTGTGGACTGTACTCATTGACTCTGAGCCGAGGTCTTTGTCTGCTGTGGTCAAGTTCAGGCACGTCCCAAAGTCATGAGGGTGGAGTCACGGCTGTTTGTTTTACACTGTGTTCTCAGGGCAGGTGCGGCTCAGGTAGACTCTTATCAGGTATTCATACTACAATGACTTTATTCCCAAGGTGGAAAGTAACCAGATATATTTACTCAAGCCAATAAAGTGAACTGGCTTTTTAAGGGCTTACAGGTCAGTTCAAAGCGACAGTAAAAGACATCAAATCTAATTTGCTGGATAAATACTTATTGGAACTTTTTGGGATCTCAAGTTCCTAAAGTCTCTGAGTGTAGGCAGTTTTTTGTATATCTTTGCCAACATGAGAGAACAGCCAGAGGATCCAGTGTGTGCAGTAGATCCTTTTATACTGTGCTCCAAATGCGCAGAAAGATTTTGATTTGATTTAGAGTTTAGTTGATTACTTTTGTTGTTTTGATGATGACGACGACGACGACGACGACGACGACGACGACGACGACGATTTATATAGCGCTTTTCACAACTACTCAAAGACGCTTTACATATTTGTATTATTCATTCACTCCACGGTCACACCTGATGGTGGTAAGCTACTATGTAGCCACAGCTGCCCTGGGGCACACTGACGGAAGCGTGGCTGCCAGTTTG
>JAVQKC010142635.1:0-12018 GCA_036025475.1 Philypnodon macrostomus
ATAAAATTACCCAAAATGGAATGCAACGGTTGGTGCCCAAATATACAGGGATATTAAATCGTGTTAACAACTCACAAAACAATGCACTCTAGCACCCTTGTCTTTTAACTCCCCCCCCCCCCCCTGCCTTACCAGTTTCTGACCTGGCCTCTAGAAGACATCAGCTTTCAGCACCTCACAATCCGACCAGTGAACCAAAGCCTCAATCGATAGCCCTCACACCTTGTCATGTCAAGCCAATATACCAGCCTGGGATGCTCTGTCGGTATTATTTATAAAACTCAGCACCCAGAATAACATACTTTTCTTTTTGTGGCACCAAATGTAATAAGTAATGTCTTATACACCAACAGTAACTGAATTTGAACTGAAAACTTGGACATGAAATCAATAATACAATACAGTGTTGCTGAGGCTCACCTTGAACTGTGAGGGGGTCTCCAGGGTGTTGAAATCAGGTGAAGAGGCAATCTTCTCCTCCAGTGTCTGCAGAAAGACCCTCTGAAAGTCCAGCATCTCAGGCAGGCTACCAAACAGGCTTTCCATCTGGGAACAAAGATAGTGTTTTAAAAGTGTGATGAGTAAAAGGATGGAGTGAAGAAATATGCTGCCTAGAGGAAAGGGAACTCTGATGGCTTGTAATTCATAACAGTCAGTCAGACACCCCCCCCTAGAGTGTCATAAAACCTCAGCTCTGATGGCTTCATTCCTGAATAGGGCACTTAGGGACAAAATATAACACAGGGACATACACACAAGGTCCGTTCATTAAAAGCAGAACATGCCCCTGTCCATTTTGTGTCTGGACAAGTCTGGCTGTCCTATGATGGCCTTTTAATTTGCCCTGCTGCTCCGTGGCCTATTGACTGGTGTGTGTGTGCCTTGGGAGTGGCGTCTAGTGTTTGAGGTCACAGCCAGCTCAGTCCTGCGGTGCACACGTGAAAACTAGAACACTATTCCTTAACAATGGCTTTACACTCATTGCCCACATTAAGCACATCTTCCTCTTCACGTTTTGTAGAGATAGATTGTAACTAGTGATTATTTATGGCACTGTTGAATTTTTAATCATCTCAAACCTGTCTGAGCATGGCCTGAGCGTGGCATTTTTACTACCGCTCACTGAATATTTGGCCTTTTTTTGGACCATTCACTGTAAACCCTAGAGATTGTTTGTTCAGATGATTCTGATGCTTGAATTGAAATTTAGCAGATCTGGTCTCCACACTAAATGCATTGAGTTACCTCTGTGTGAACAGGCATACCTAATAAAGTGGCCAGTGAGTGTTCTATATATTGTGATAGAAAAAGCCTTAGCTTTCTGAAAATAGAATGGTGCACTGAGCGACCTATAATGCAGTGCTGGGGGTCTACTCTTAAGCTAACCTTTATCTTCATGTCCCCGTGGTACACCATAATCATTGTAGGAGGAATGCTAATTTGTCCTCTGACTGGTAACAATGTGGCAGATAAGGCCTAGCAGAGTTCATCCACCCCTGAGTAATATTGTCTCCATGAATTTGAAGGCTTGTATGGCTATTAGTCACTGCAACTTCGCACCTAACATGTGGCTCTTACCTCATCCAGTGTCAAAAAGGTTTCTCTCTGCAGAGGCTTCAGGTAGATCTCAAATAGACAGCTCAGGTCCTGCACACAAAAATGATCAAATTGCCATATTTCTGTACTTTAAAATCTAATAACTCATAAGAACACAGCTGTTTCTCCTTTTATAACCTCCAACTATCTCCATCCCATAGTCCCTCATCTCATTTCTACATCAGCTTCCCCTCTATCTCTCCCCCAGCTTTTTAATGTGGTTGTAGCCCGTCTCGGTATCAGTGGGGATATTCTCATTAGGTTGATTTATGAGGTCCCTGCACCCTCATCCCCCTTCCCATGGCTACCTCCGGGATATGGTGCAGCCAATGGTGCACAGAACGGGGGCAGACCGGCCCATGTAAAAGGCGCAGTGGACAGATATTCTCTTTTCTCTCAATTACAAATCAACAGTCAGGAAGAGGGCCACGCTAATGAAAAATGAGTGCAGGGGAACGCCAGCCATGACAGTGTGACAGCCATGGAGAGATCAGGAATATGGCTCCGTAAGAAAAGGTCAAACTAGAATCCTTGAGAGCGGCAAATTGGTTGAAAGAGGATAAATAATCCGGGGTATAAAGCATAACATGAGACACCTCATGAGCAGCACCTCAAATAGTCATTGTTTTCAAGTTCAATCAGCATTTAGCCTACACAATAGGGCTGCATGAGATAACGCAAAATTATCCTTATCACAAAGAAAATGCAATAGTCTGTGTCTGGAGCGTTGATGATGATGATCCAAATAAAAATCATATACAAAATATGGTACGAAATTTAGATCTGGTTCTAGTTTAGACCTTGTTTAGTTAAATTCAGATCTGGTTTAATGTTTAGTAAGTTTTGTCCCTGATCAGTGAATCCAACCTGGTTGACCTTTAGGCGTATCTGAATACTGTATCTCCAATCATATCATTATAGCTATAGCATATGGGATGTTTTTCTAATAATGTGCAGCCCTATGTATCAATAATTAATGAACTAATAAAATGCATGTCTTATTAATGGTCAGTATCTCACCTTCACATAGGACTTTTCTGTGTCCACCAGCTCCTGGATGACCTTGCGTAACCTCTCCGTGACGCTCATGTGTTTGGAGCAGGGCCTGAGCAGGGTGGTCTCGCCCCTCGTAGCTGAGGCCATCTCCCCAGCCCGCTGCACAGGAGGTACTTTCAGGTCGTCCATCAGATCAATGGAGACTGGGCCCGCTGTTGCTTCTTGGAGGGACTGGTATAATGTACACACTGTATCTACGCTCTGTGGGGAGTGAAAGAGAGGCAGAATTTAGGTTAGGCAGAGCGGGGGTGATAATAAAATCAATTGGATAAAATGAGGACCACACTAGAGATGCACACAGAAAGCTGCACATATGATTATGAAAAGTCTAGAGCCCCTTACCCAGTCATCACTAATGACTCTAGCCCTACAACTATAAAATAATGATGTATGTAATTCTACACTGTACATGGACAGCCATTCCCCTGGGGACACTAAGAGCGTTATGGAGATTTAGTTATGCACTCTATGCTAATTGGCTTTGCATCAAAGGCTTTCCCATGCATCTAAAAGACTAACTGGATATCCGAGCACATTACATTACATTTCTATATCCATAATGGACACTTACACAGTTCTGAGCCAGAGCCTACTTCTGCCTATTTAAGAGTTCACATAACGGTCTGGTAGAGTGTGCACAAGAAGCAGTGAAGAGAAAGAAGCATAATGATGAATTTAGGGAATCTAAATACATCTGCTCAGAAACAGGATTAGAGGCCTAAATTCTCTGATATGGAGGACCACATGAATAGTGCTGTCATACTTTTTGTGGAAAACAGATAATTCACAATATCACAATATGCCTGGGGTATGGAAATGAACATGCCTACAGCAGGCACCACACTGAGAAGTCTTGCCGGTGGCAGATAAGGGTTTGTAGTCTACAAGCAGCTCTGGCAGAAAATAAATCATCCCTCCTGAACCATTCCCCTGATCATAGAAGAACCAGTTGAGTAAAACGCTCCCTTGTTTCTCCACATTACATTCATAGCTGTAACAAATACAGTACAGGCTACACAGCTATTATAGTCACATCTTATAGATAGCCACCAATGGCAAATTATAATTTCACATCTGGTATAATAAAAGCATAGTGCTCACTATAACTGTACTGAAATGTCAGTCACTGGATATTTTCTCTTTTCTGGACCATTCTCTGTAAAACTTAGAAACTGATTGCATGTGAAAGTTCATTTTAAAACTAATTTCTCTGTCATTCTAAGGTTTTTCTTGTTCTGATGTTGTTCTTGTTCTGATGTTGTTCTTTTTTTGAATTTCAGCTGGTCAACATTTTTTAGAACTAAATGCACTGATTGCTGCTCTGTGATTGTCTGTACACAATAGCATTTACTATAAGCAACAGGGTATAAACCCCAGTTCATGCTCCTAGATAGCCTCCTGCAAAAGCAACACGTCTGGCATAATACAAGCAAGGTACTGACAATTCAGCTACTTTCATTATAATCTGTGACCACTGAAATGAGCAGAGGCTTAAGTACTAGTAATAACCGGTTCTACTGCTCCATGGCGCTGTGGGCGATCGTCATGTCAAGCAAAACAGCATCTTGGCATTATGATTTTGTATTTGCGAGTAGGAGTGTGTCAAAGATTGCATGAGCTAGCATTCAAGAACAACCCACGACTAGACAAACACATCTGGATCCGTAAAGCTCTGTTTCTACACTCCACACTTTTAAATATGGTGTGAATGCATGACTCATCCAGCTCATTTACAAATGTGCACTACCATCCTGCCCCCTACATTCAAGTCACTCCAAGATACTGCACAGACAATGTAGGCGGTCATTAATAAGGCTGCAGCTCATCATCCCGCTCATTATGACACGGTCACTCCAGAGACGGGCCTCTAATGCAACAATATGGCCAGAGAAAGTGATAGGATTGAAAAAAAGACAAGGCAGGAGGCGGGGGGACACTTGCGCCTGAGCTAAGCCTCTTTTCAAGTGATCCAGCACAATGGAAGCACTCCTCCGCAACTGGAGTTCTTCCAATGTGGCCCGATAATTATGTGGGGACATGCACAGCAACAGTGGACTAAGGTTTATATAGTACAAAGAAAAAGATTCAATGGTGCAAACGCATATACACTCGCTGGCCACTTTATTAGGTAGACCCATTTACTTGTTTATGAGGTCAAATACAAAAAAAACACATCACAGCCATGTCTACGATCTCTATGATACAATATATCTAGGGGGAATTCAGAAGGCAAAAATGCCTTGTTGATGTCAGAGGTCAGAGACTGGTTTGACATAGTAATAAAAAGGCAACATTGCTCAGATAACCACTTGTGTTACATCAACGTTAGCAGTAAACCACACCAGTTTTTTTAAACAATGTACAAGGTCTAACTAAAAAAAGTGACCAGTGAGCATACAGTACATAAAGATTTAGTTAAATGTAATGTTTTGGAAAAGCTTTATTTTGCACTGACAGAATTAGGGAGTCTGTTTGAAGTTAATAGGGGTTGAAGGATATCAGAGCAGCATACTCATCAACCAGCTTGGTGGGAGCTCCAGACAGGGGAGAAGAGCCTTTTGGAGACAGAAAAACAGTCATATCTGCTGTTTATTTCAGATACAAGCCCCGTGGAGCAAAGGGGAGGTCTACCCAAGTCTTGAAGTCTCTGTGTGTCTGCTTGTACACTCAAAGTTAATTCTCAACACACCTACACTCTGAAAGGATACATGCACCATACAAAATGATGGTGGCAGATAGGGCTGCACAATATATTATAAATTGATTGTTATTTACAATAACGGTATGGTCTTTTATCATCAGACATTTACCCAAGTAATAAGCTCTAGTTCTTGTTTAGTCCTGGTTAGACCTGGTTTAATGGTTTTGTCCTCTGGTTTCGCAACTTCAAATCATATAAATTTGAATTTCTTAAAAGCTATCCAAATATTGCCAGTGATCATAATTGCAATATCCAAAAAGTTTTTGCATAGCACACCTTTTTCTACAGTTTTGGAGTGGTGTGGAAGCATGCAAAAATGCAGACAATTTTTCCCATCTTGATAAGTTAGATTTTTATCACCCTAAATGCCGGATACCTGCATTGGGTCGTGACAAGAGGAGGTGAGTAGATTGAAAGAGAGGGAGGCACAGATTGTCATGACTCAGGAATTGCCTCACAACAATCCCATCGACACAGGCTGACAGCTCGCACAAATAACCAATTAAGAGCCTTAGATGGGAGCCGGCAGAGGAGGGAAAAATGCCCGGGAGCGCCACTGAGGAAGACGAGTGGCTCCAGCAGCGCTGCCTCACCATCTCTGTACAGGTCTCCCACTGACAGCTGACAGCCAAGCGTCATGTTTCTGCCGCTCCTTGTATTGCATTGCCTTTAGTCAATTTGGGAAACACGTCTTTGTCAATCTTTGATGTGCAATGGGGAAGGTGAATTCATTTTGTATCTGTCTTCAAGTCCAGAGGTGATTTTTGTGTTATGAAACCTATAATCCTTATAGGGGCGGTATAATTAATAAAATATAGCCTACACAAATCTAAACAAATATACTTTATAGCAGAGAGCTGGCTTCCCCTATCTTCCAGGAGTTGGCAAAGTGAATAATTTGCAGGTTTTTGCATCAGATGTCTCGATTCAACCCTCTCAGTATATCCACGATTAGGATGACATATTGGCAGGAGGAACTATCCATTTAATTAATCAAAAGGTTTAAAGTTTGTTTATCTGTGTTTTGTAACCTGCATCAATTTCAGAAAATAATGTTCAAATCTATATTAATCCATACATCACTTCTGAGCGTCAGCCATCACCCCTACCTCCTCAGAGCGGCCTGGAGTCATGTTCTGTATTGTATTTCCAATAGGCCAAGGTCAGGCCCCTGTCTTGGGTACAACTATACCTGTAGGGCAGAGTGGGTTTAGATGGAACATCGATCTTGCCACTCTGCGCAGGCTGAGAAAAAAATGCTAGAAGCTGATTTGTTTTCTGCATATCAATCAACAGTGGCCTAGTCATACTGTTTTTTACAAAAAGAGAGAATTTGCTGTGCAGTAATTATAGCCTATTTGTCTCATTTTGTTAGCACTGTGCTTGCTGCATCTCTCGTGCCTTCACAAGCCAACCATCCATCTTCATTCCCTGTCCATTAGCTTGATCTGATTTTCCTCTGCTTTTCCTTAGTGCCCGTGTGACCATGGTGTAATTTCCAGAGAGCAGAATGTGGAGGCCAGGGGCTGCATCAGTGTCCTGTCTCTCAATAGGCCTAGTACAATGTAGAGTGTTCTGGCTGGTAACTTTCACACACATTGTGTGGAATGGCAGTGTCAGAAATGAGAGCTTAAGGCATGGCTATACACACATATTCAGCTGCCTGTTAACAACCACAGGGCACAAAACCTATAGCTGATGGAATATAGCAATAGAGGCCCACAATGATGGCACTATGTTGGGTAGAGCCTAGGTCATACCTAATAAAGTGGCCAGGAGTATACATATATGGGTACAAGCACATTTATTGTTGTTCCTTAGATAATAAATGTAATTTGGCTTCATTTCTGCCATCTTCCAGTGCTTGATTTCCTGAAGTGGGTGTAAACAGTTGCTCAACTGTCAGACTGGGAGGTGGTGCGATGAGCACTAAACACTGTCTCTATCTCCCTTTAACGCTCCAATGGTGTCATTATGCACATAGCTTAGCCTGACTCTGCAGATGAAACGCTCCTGAAATCAAAGGAGAAGCCTGGCTCTGTAGCAGCAGAAAGACTCATTTAAACCAGGAAAAGTGGTTGAAGTACAGTGTCACTGCGGTCAGCATAGGACTCACAATATGTTGCAATTTAGTTAATGCAATTAGCAAATACAATATAAATTTGGCAAAAAAAAGTCAAATGTATCAAAATAATGTTAGGATCTTCATCTGACAGACACACAAATACCATCTATTTGTCCAATCAGAGCTTAGTTGTTGTGGCCAAAGCCTGGCTCAGTTCTGGTTCAGTCCTGGATGGAGTCATACTACTAAACTGCAGATCTGTTCAAATCTAAAATCAGTCACACACAAAAAATGTCAGCCATATTATCACAATACTCTCACAATACGCATATTCTAATAAGGTGTCCCCCTAGTTGGTGCTACTACCTATCCTTCACCAGGACCAGCCTTGTAGTGACATGGTAGGCCGAGTCCCCATGTGGCAGCCTGGTGATTCATTTTTCATGTTAGTGGGCTACAGTGCCACAATGCCAGCTCCTTTTCAAATGCTCAGTAAAAGACGACACACACTCATAAATCAAACAGAGTGGCTGGGAGGAGAAGGAAGCCTGGCTGAGAGGGAGGGCTGGTCCCATTGCTCACTACTCTGTCCCATTTAGGCTTTTATTATTCATTCTAAACAAATATTATTCTGCCAACTCTCCAAGGACTATGGGAAGAAGAGTGTATTTTAATAATGAAGCTAGTTTCCGATTAAAAGCACCCAGTCTTCTGAGTCCCCAGGGCTATTCACATCCACTGCATGACTGCCAATAGAAAGCAAACATTACACTATTCTTACTACCAAACTGATGCATGGAACTAAATGAAAGGTTAAGTGGAAATGCTTTTAACAGTGTGATGGCATTGGAGGGTTTGGAATAGAAGCACTGTGATGGCCTTTACTAACCTGGAAGCACTCCATCTGGATAATACACAGCCGTGGTGATAACGGCAGACGATAAGATCTACTAGACCTTATAACACAAGGTGAAACTTTTACAGCAATTACAGCCAGAGTCAGTGACCTCTAACCTTCCACCACCACTCACCTTCATCATATAGACTCACTCACATTAGAGCTTGCATGAACACTATGCAAATCTGTCCATCAATAGTAACTTGAAATATTTACCTTCAACAGATGTACTCTTAATAACTTGCCTGGTTAAATAAAGGCTAAATAAATCTAAATAAATACATTACTAGTAACATTTGCAGAACCCACAGACCAGTGAGAATAATATTATCCAATAATGACCACTGCCATATTTACCATCCTCTCAGCCTCTTTGGCATCCTTTTGGCATGGCAGGCAGGAAGCTAGTTCCTCAAAAAGACAGGTCAGCTTTTCTTTAAGAAGTCGTGCCAGGGTGGCCAATGCTGATCCCATAAAGAGGTGCTTCTCTTCAGCCCTGAATCCTGGCATCCTTTTACAGCACATGCTAACAAAGAAGCACAATGCCTGGGCTGGTGACTGGTCCTGGATGAACAGCTGTGTTAAGTTGCTCGGGTAGTGGCATGACTGAGTGCCTTCACCAGTGGACTTTTCTGTCACCTCTGGAGTGGACATGGCAACAACTACAACAGGCCCATAGTATATCAGGAACCCTCTCTTTTGTCTGCCACTTTGTTTTTACAACTGCACTAGAATGTACTGTGTGCTAGACTGACAAGAGCTGGATAGTATTAACTACAGTGAGAGAAGTAAGCCCAGATGATTAGCCCTTTCACAGGCAGATGGTGGACGATGGATTTAGTCATAACGTACATGCCACCCGCAGTGATCCCTCTAACTGCCATCCAGACACGCACACAAGGAGGGAGAGGATCTTCAAAAGTTTGGTAGGATTGTGGTTATTTGAAGTGAAAATACTGAATATCTGTAGGCGTATCTTTTTATGTCTTGGGATAATCCAATTTATTCATAGTGGCTCATTTTAAAGTGTTAAAACACCTCTTAGGCACCCCGCCCTCAGAGACAGGTTATATAAAGAAATCATGTCCCCAATTCCCAATCATATTTTCTTGTCTCAAAGGTTGCCAGATACTAAGTCTACTGCTCACGAGCCAACCACAACAATACCAAGCTGTGTATAGTGACAGTCAGCCAGTGCCCAGGCTCCAGTCATAGTGCTCTCATAAGTCCATGTAAATGCTCTTACTTAAAACGTTGTCTCGTCTGGGGAAAAGCAAAGGAGCTTAATATGTCTACTGTCTACTACTGTATAACCTTAGCTTCAATACAAGATGTGACCAACAAAGATAAATTGTTTTTCTGATAGAATGGAGCTCAAGGTCAGGCAAAGAATGAGAAAATGTTTTAGAAGATTGAATAAGAAGATTTAGACAATTGTGTTCAAATCTATAATGTACAGCATATCTTTCCATTTTTCAATTTCAGATTATCTAAATAAACAAAACAGATGCAGACTTTCATTCATTTGGACTAAACCAGAACTCAAACAGGACTTAACAAGGACCAAACCTGGGGTAAACCTTGACTAACTAGATAAACAAAACAGAAGCAGCATATTAATTTGGGGGCTGACCAACAGACATTAAAAGATCGTAGTGCATGCCAAATCAATTCTACATGGGGTTCCTCTGGGGACTTGGACAGAACCAATCACATTGACTTCTGCAATCGATTGGTCAGGCTCGTAAACTGTAGGACAAACCAATTGCTATGGCTCTTGGTGAACGAATCATTAGGTAACCCACACAAACAAGAATCAGCATCCTGTTGCTAAGCGAAAAACACGCTGCTTAGTAAGCATTTCACCCCCGACTAACACAAATCTCACTCGTGTAATAACTGCAAATTGGAACGCAACAGAGCAATTAATCAAAGGTAGTCGCTGTAGTGAGGCGGCTGATTACATGGTGTGACAAGAGGCTTGAAATGACTCGTTCCCTTTGGTTTCATCTCTATTGACTTTCACAACTGCATGCTCACGTCTACATGCACATATATGCTGATAAACACTGGATTTTCTGCTAGCCAACTTGAATTTTTATCCTCCTCGCCTCCCAGAACAAACTCATGGCCATGAAATAATTAAATTCCACTCTTTGTGACAACCAAAATCTGATTTATCTCACCCAGGGATTTTATTCTTTCACAGTGGCTAACTTTTTCTCAGAGCAGCTTTAGGTTTTAGCCCACCTTTTGTGTCTAGGGTAGGCAGAGCAATGTAATGTAAGAAAACAAGCAATATTCTGTAACTATGTTGAAAATCGCAATATAATTAGTCAAAATATGTGAAACACAAGGGTAAACCTAAACTAGAAACAAAAATATCAAAACATTACTGAAACCAGGGCTGAAACCGTTCTAAATTAGTGCAAAATTAGGACTAAATCAAGACAAAACCAGGACTGAAACAGGTTTAAACCAGAACAAAACCAGGGCAAACTAGGATCGATCCCAAAGTCTAACACAGTCTAATGAAAGCAATATTTTACTATATATTCTACAGCCCTATTCTAGTGACATCAGCATCACTAAGCTCCCTAATATCTTCACACACTGCTCCATTCATCCATTGCTGTAGACAAAGCGGCAGGGGTCTGAGCAGCAGTAGCAGCAGTGGTGCAGTGCAGATCTGAGCGCAGTGGGACTGACTCATGTCGCCAGGCAAACGCAAAACAAGGAAGTCTGAATAGAGAGAGACTGGAGGAGGAGAGGGCAAGTCGTCCTCTCTAATCCACCTCTGGGCTGAACCGAGGTCAAACACTGCATGGCATCTCTTGACACACACAATTAGTGCAAAGCCTGCGAGCAATGGCAATTAACAATCTTTCACATTTGGCCTGGTTTTACTATCACTGAATCTATCATACCAAAGGGCAACACCGCTTCTCATGTTAAATTTAGACACGTTCCATAAAAAGCAGGTTAGTGAAAGTGTGCCAAACTAGCATACCACTGCTAATAACACTAATGACACTCAAAGCATTTTACAATTGAGGATTATTTGTTCACTTAGGAGTGTGCAATAAAAGGCCGTATTGTTATGCTTTGCTCAATGTTAGTGATCATATCAATAAAATATGTAGTCTTATGTGTAACTAAAATTGTGATCAAATTGAAATTATAATCTTGACTTGTGATATTATATATTTTTACCGCCCACCCCTACCTTCACTCCACAACTGGTGGTGAAGTGCCTTGCTTAAGGACACAATGGTTGGAGTGTGTGTCAAACCGCCAACCACTGCTGCCCCTCTTGTAGTTTAATCAGCAATAACTCTAAAACATACTCTTCAATAGTAGATGACTGAGGTAAAAAGCTCCCAGCGACATCTATAGATTAACACAGGATTTCTCCTGATGACCACACACTCCCATTACTGTCTCCCATATACAGCAGTGAGCATATTCTTCCATATTCAATTACTACAAAACTGAGCCATGATCCCCAAAGGAAAAAGGCTATGCTCCATCTAATGACTGAACATGGTTTACATATCAAATGCAAGAGTGTAATGTTCGAAAAGCAAGATAAAACAAGGCCTGTGCTGTCGTCCCGACAGCAAAGTGTATATCGGCGAAAACGACCCCATACGTCTGCCCCGTACGTCTGCCCCGTACGTCTGCCCCGTATGTCTGCCCCAT
>JAVQKC010142662.1:0-10916 GCA_036025475.1 Philypnodon macrostomus
GACCCCACCCTACAACAAACAGGAAGTCGGCCATTTTGAATTGAATTTGGGAGGTCAGGTATATTTGACAGCCTCTAACGTGCACATACTTTGCCCGATTAGGCTCTAACCTGAAACACCGCATTATCCCCGGCCCTGAACACATCTGACTAATATGATGGCAGTTACCTCAAAGGCTAAATGAAGAATTTAGTTTTAGAGAAATTTTTCAAAAACATCCTTCACAAACATCTAGACAAATCAAGTCAAAATGGACCCTTCCTATGTTTGTCATGGTTCGGGACGGGATTAATTAATAATCGCTTTTTAACCATTATACAAACCCTTAGAAATCACAATGTCCGATTAAAGTGGCAGTTGGTGCCATAGCAGTTGTGGCAGTCATATGGGGCTGTTTCGCTGATATACACCTTGCTGTCGGGGACAGCACCGTGGGCCTAGTTTATCTTTACTTTTGTATGACAGTGTATAATATCAATAGTTGAAGTGAGATTGTAGGTAAGTAAATGCAGGTGTGAGTTATCCCTCTTGTGTGTCTATGTGCTGTAGGAGGAAGAGTCCCCGGGTGGTGCAGAGCTGCATAGGACAGAGAGCTCTCCAGTTCCTCTCAAAAGAGACCGCTCCTTCTCAGAGCAGGACGTGGCACTGCTGTGGGGGGCAGTGCCACTCAGGACCAGGGCACTGGCCGGGGCAGGACCTCCTCCCCATCAAAGGGGTCAGTGTGAAGAAGCCTTCATAGAATAATAATTAACTCATTTAAATTGATTTACAAATTAGTCTTACTGCTAGACTCTTCCAAACCTCCACTGGTACAGTATTTGGTCAGGGCCAATTGCTTTTCCACTCTTTATGTTCGTCAGTCCCTTTGATCCCTCCATTTACTGTATCTTTCTGTACCTCCTTGTACTCTGCTTTGTTTCTAGTATTTTCCATATTCTTCACTTCCTCAAATTACTCTCCACTTTCTCATCTTGTCACCTGTTTGTACACATCTAACAATATCCTTAATTAATCAGCCTAACCTGCTGCACACACTCCAAGAAATTTAAAGATGCTTCTTTAACCCACACAGTAAGACGGAGAGGAGCTGATTAAGTAATGTGCTGTACAAAGGTGAGCATATGTCACAGCAGTGTGAGCAGCAGCCTGTACACACCACGTATACTCTACATATTTACCAGGCTAATTTAGCCTGTTTGTTTTTTATTAGAGCCAAACTTCCACCTTCCATTTGCAGGGCTGTGGAATATGTCAGACCTGCTCTGAAGCAAACCTCGGGGTGATCCCTGTGCAGGACTGTTGTATTGGGTATAATGTATTTTACTTACCTTTCCTTTTGTGCGATATGCTCAGCCTCATTACCAGTTCAAGGGTGGATCCCACCTCCAGCTCAACAGTCTCTGAGTTCTCTCCGTGAGGCCACTGAAGCCTCTGCAGCTGTGCACCACTGGATGGTACGGATTTGGGATTTCTTGTGTAATGTAAAATCAGATACTTGACTTTTGGTTAACAGTTCAGCATAATAAATTATAGTTGTATGTAAGTGATGGCTATATCTTAACTATATTTAGGATGAGTTCAGTCACCCTGTGGAGAGTCTGGCACTGACTGTGGATGAGGTCATCAACGTGCGCCGAGTGCTGGTGAAAGCTGAAATGGAGAAGTATCTTCAGAGCAAAGAGCTGTACAACAACCTGAAGAAAGGCAAAGTAATCCCCTTTTTTGGTGTGTTTGGGATATTGGTCGCATCTAAATTATTGTGGCTTATTCTCTTTCTGCTGTACACAGTCAACACATGGCCTATATGCGCACCAGCCAGCTCACATTGCAAGGAGTTGAACCTTCAGCTAGGGGTGGGCGATATGGTAAAAATATAAAATCACTCAATTCAGAAAACCTTTTTAAATACAAATTCAGTGTACATTCAATCCACCCAGTGTTCATCATAATAATATTGTTTTTATTAATTAACACTGGCATTGTTACAGTACAAAGAGCAGAGCATAAATGAATGCACTGTATCACAATTCAGCGATCTTCCCAGATTAAGCTGATTCTCATAACTTCATATCACATTTCGATTTTTATTGTTATATCGCCGACCCCTACCTCCAGCTCCAAGTGAACAAGGTGGAGAGGGGTCTTTGGTGTGCTCTGCTAGCTTTGTTCACACTGAGTGCGTTCTGTGTTTGCTGCAGGTTTGCTGCTGCTGCAGAGTGCGTTTCCCTCTCTTCTCATGGCCTTCCACTTGCCTGTTTTGTAAAAGGTACCATTGCCACCTGACTCCTGTTTACAGCAGTTTATTTTAATTTCATTTACATTTATTGGGAGATCATCTGCATTGGTTCCTCCATAGCCCAGTGAGAGTGAACAGTATTTTCCTGGGAGTGCATAAACTCACCACAGAAAACTATCATAAACGATCCCTGAAACACTGACCAGAGCACTGACAAACATTGAACAGATATGGAGTAATAACCAGAGACCATAACAAATCATTGTGTTCCTACAGGTCTGTGTGTAGCTCCTGCAGCACCAAGGTAAAACCCAACACTGTTTATCAAATAAGTGTCCATAAATTGCAACAGTGTAATGTGTGGTACTATATTTTTTACAGATGAAGATCCCTTCCAAAAAGATGGCTCATATTCCTGTATACACTGTTGGTTTCCACATGGCTCCCAAGGGTCATGTACCCAAGACCCAAGTGTATAAGTAAGTTTGACATTGCACAGATGGCTCTATTCCATCCCACCGTCAGTTGAATACGACTCTGTGGTAGTTCATATGTATCGTAGTAAACTTGTACACACAGGGATGAGAACAGAGCTCTGAGCATTTTATCGCTTCCCAGAGCATTTGGGTCTTCTGCGTGAACAACACCAGTGTGATAATTGAGGCACATTTTTGAAAAGCTTTGCATTATATACAGTAAAGAGATTTTAAAATTACACTCTGAAGAATTAGATTTGTGAAATGTCCTTTCCTCCTTCCGTGTACACATTCCTGTGTGTGAACATAACTCAAAAACATTTGCTGGATCAGTTTAAAATTTTTAGGACAGCTGCATATCAGCACGACACCAAACTAGATTGATATTGGTACCTCTTTGTTGAAAAATAAGTACTTAAATACCTAATTAATTCTCGACATATGCAAATACCAGAGGTCAACTAAAGAATGCCTAAATAGCATCCAATTTGTTTGGCCCCTATGTCCCATGGACTCTGGACACTTACATTGGCAAAGAGCAATGAAACTTTGTGCAACGATTCTCCACATCTTGCCCAACCTGAAACATTATGGCCCCACCCTATGACAAACAGGAAATCGGCCATATTGGATTGAAATTGGGAAGTCTAATTACCCTCCGGCTCTGAACTATTTGATCAATATGATGGCAGCTAGCTCTATAGTGCCCCCTATAGACTGAATGAAAAATGTAGTTTCAGGGAAATGTACTAAATATGGCAAAAGCATCCTTTACATCAGAAAAATAAAAAATAAATTATACCCTGCCTATATTTGTCATGATTTTGGGGGTGGGGCCTATTAAAAGCTCGCTAACAACATAAAAATCCCCTAGAAATCTGCCATTTTGCGCCTACGACCCTTACTACCGCCACCAAACACCAATCACCTAACCACATTCATTCATAGGCAATGTGGGTTAAGTGTCTTGCCCAGGGACACAACGACAGTATGTGCTCGGGTGGGGACACTCGTACTATACTTTAAACATTATTGAATAAAACTTCAGAGTAAAATGCATTTCAGTACTTACCTTCCTCACAGAGCTCGGCACATGCAAAACAAACGCTAAAAAATTGTCTGAAGTTAATGTAGAGAATAAAACTGCAAATTTTTATGTGCTGCAGATTTCAGGCTTGATTTATTTATTTATATTAAAATAAATAAATAGATCATCTTCTATTTGCTATTTAATACAGTTGCAATAATTACTGACGTATTTACCACACATGATTCTGCTTTTGTGCATTTGAATTGGTTGCACATTTAGTATAGGGCTATTTGTTACCAAATGGATCTTCAGACCCCAGTTCTAGATTATGTGAGAAAGTTATTGTTTGTCATTGTTCACAAATCTCTGTGCGGTTCTCAGGTGTGTCCGCAGCCTGTCTAGCCGCGCAGTGGAGGAGGAGTTCCCTCACCTTTACGCTCACGGCTGCAGTCTGCGGGACGTCTGTGCAGACTGCACCAAGTTTGTCTCTGACGTCATCTCGTCCAGTCGTCGGAGCCTGGACATTCTTAACAACACACCCAAGAGAGAGCCTAAAAATACTGCTGATCAAAAACCTCCAGCAGCTGTCTCCCAGACCCATCCACCTGCCACTCCCCAGACGCTTCCACGCAACCATTCATCTAGCTAAGGTCTTCCCCCAGCCACCCCTCTATACCCTTTTACAGCAGCAAGCGCCAATTTCAACTAGACAAGAGCGTGACACAATCGTTAAGGTGACTGACAACCACACCACCTCTCACTCCTCTCAATACACTTCACATATTCGCCACTTGACAGAATCACTCCCGTTTACACTTTACAAATGACACTTTAATTATACAATATTAGGAGATGGGAATTAAACAGCACTTAACCCATTCAACCAATGACACTTGACCTCACACTAGTGTGTGCACATTTATCACAGTCTCGGTCTGAAGTATGTAAAGCTGCATAGCACAGAACCGATGTAATGCTAGCATTTGAGCTATTTGCGGTTGCCTTGTTTTGTCATGAATGTAACTTAGAGAATCACAATTGTAAAATTATAAGCTTGAGTAATAAAAGTTTTTAATAAAGTAAGAACTGGCTTAATGCTGCAACACTGTGAATGCAAGTGGTGCAGCTTTGGTCTGCACCATCAACCCATGAAGCACAGGGACAAAAAGATGAGCAACGGCTCCTTGCTCCTGTGTCTGTCCCTTTGAAGCTAATCGACAGGGATACATAGAAGACAAACTCGGGACAGGGGGAAGGTAATTAAATACAGAAAGAACATAGGACAGAGACTCTGTGGACAGCCTTTTTCACATAGGTCTGAATGTGACGAGTCAGGGCGGTTTGGGGGCGTTTCCACTTCTCTCCCTAACCGTTCCAAAGCGTGTATGTACAGGCTAGACAAGGGGACAGAGACTTCCAAAAGCACAGAGACATATCTGGGGCAGAGGTGTAAAGGACAAACTGAGATGTCGCGTTTGTCCTCTACTGTTTTCTCTGGCCATTCCTGTCTCCCAAGCAGCCTACAATATAACTTTGTTGGATATGCACTAAAGTAGCGGGATGCTGCAGGACTGCAGACTTACAGTTAGTCTGTCTGCCCTGTGGAGATGTACTCTGATGATGTGTGCCTCAGAGTGACGAAAGGGAATTCCTTTAACAATCTCCATGCTGACTACTACAGTATAAAGCGTAATGTAATGAATGATTTGGGAGAAGCGTTGTTTAAAAGTCTTTAAATTGGAAACTATCAAGTCGTAAAGTAATTTGTTAGCCTTTTTGGCGGTAGCACTAGATTTGATTTACTTTGAAAGGTTCAAACGGAAGTGTGGCTTATTACTCACATTTGGCGGAAGTGGTCTTAAGAGTTTCAAACCCCAAAAAACGGACTAGTTGGGGCTGCCCTGCTCCTGAGTGTGGGGCCTGTCCCGCTCCGTCCCGCAGTCTGTGGGTGTGTCTCGCCGCCTCTGCTCCGCAACAAAAACGTCTCAAAGAAACAAAACTAGAGTTAAGTTTGAGATGAGAGCGGAGTGAGTGGCCCACCTCTGCGATGGCAGTGTGGACCAGGGCGGACAAACACGGCCAGCTGGATCTTCTGCTCCGGGACCGCTGGATCCGAGTGGCCGCAGAACTCACAAGAGAAACTTTGACGTTAACGGCCGAAGCGGAGACGAGCGACCAGTGGGACTATAGCCCGACTCCAGGACCGCGGAACGGCTTGTCAAACGGAAATGATCCAGGGGCCAGCCCAGGAAACTCTGGCCGCGGTCCGAGTTCAGTTCAAGAGCAGCTTCAGAGCCGGAGTCCCCACAGCCCGGGGAAGTACCTCAATAACGCCACAAACTCTAAAGACTTCGGGAGTCCCGCTTCGGGCTATGGCAGCCCTGGTTCCAGCTTTGGCTCGGACGGGTGCTCGGAGGCGGTACGGAGGGTGCGGGTGGTCAAACAGGAGTCCGGGGGGCTTGGCATCAGCATCAAGGGTGGCCGCGAGAACCGCATGCCAATTCTCATCTCTAAGATCTTCCCGGGACTCGCAGCGGACCAGAGCAGGGCTCTACGGGTGGGAGACGCCATTCTGTCCGTTAATGGAAACGATCTTCGCGAGGCAACGCACGACTTGGCGGTGCAAGCGCTCAAGAAGGCCGGCAAAGAGGTGACGCTCGAAGGTAAGCGTGTACACGCGAGAGCGGGGATTTGCACAGGCCCTGGGCTTACAATGTGCCACTCACCAGATAGCGGTGCAGAGAGCAGGGACTTTACAGAGAAACTCGAGATGTTTATGAAACTTTTTGATAGCTTATACTAAGTTTAAATGGCTCTTGTATTGGCATGCAGCAGCACGTGTGACATAAAAAACAGATCCATAAAACAGGAACGTTTGAGTTAAAGCTACTTTTAAATCTGACAAACAACCTGTCTTCTGTTTATTCCAGCAGTATTGGGTTGAACCTCAAGCCCTTTACTTAAACACCAGGTCAGGATCTACTCGATGAATTCAATAGGGTGGCATTTATATAATTATATATGCGAAACGGCGATATTATAGTCACCTCCGTCCGCGTCCGCAGATCCTACGTGTGAACGCGATAACTCTAAAAAGGATTGCCGGAGCAGTTTCACATTTTACAGTTACAAATCATGAAGGCGCTGAACTAGATTGATTTTGGAACTGATATTAATTAATTAACGAATTAATGCCCAGGAGCACTTTAATTGAGCCATTCATCCTTCTGAACATAAACAAAATGGCATGAATTTTGGCACAGTGATCCGGTCTTATTTAATGTGCATATAGGCACATTACAGAGGTCAAATAAAGAATGCCTCAATAGTGCCCCCATTTTTTAACCCCTATGGGACTCCGGGAACCCTGGCAGAGAGCAATGAAACTTGGTACAGTGATTCTTCACAGTGTACCCAACATAAAATATTATTATGACCCCACCTACAACAAACAGGAAGTCAGCAGTATTGGATTGAAAATGGGAGGTCAGGTATATTTGACAGCCTCTAACTTGCACATACTTTGCCCGATTAGGCTCAAACGTGAAACACCTAATTAATTCCTCACCTTATTGCACCATGGACATAGAGGCAGAGTTGTATCAGTAGTGTGAATATAATAATTAGGGCTGCACAATAGCTACTGTAATAGATTTTGTAATTTGGCTTTGTTTTCTCATTAGTCTAGTAGTTTTGAAAATACAGGAACTTTTTCTGCAAGATCAAATTTCAAAATATCGCAATGATATCGATTTCGCAATATTCAACATGGTTATCAAATATGTTTTTCCCATATCGTGCCACCCTGATAATAATTTAATATAAATTGGCGTGGCCCGTTCTGAATGCACATTAATACTTTTCTTTTCTGTTTCCACTGGCCAAATAATCCACAAATAAAATTCGAACTGTGTATCTAATGGTGTATTGGTAATAAAAACTTCTGGTGGTGTCAAATTGCAATGCAGTGTAAATTCTAAGTGAATTATTTGGTAATAGAACTTTGATAAAAACATTTTGAATTTACTGTACTGTGTACTACACATTGTCGTAGAGCAAAAGACATTTGACAGTGCTGTGAATATAAGATTGATGATTATGTGGAAACAGTAAATGGAAGAAGGGCCCTAAAGGACTGGAAACTTCTGAGCACAATGGTTAAATGCAGTGTGTAATGGTTTGGAACAGATTCCAGACGAATAGCAATAATGGCAGGAACTAATCGAAGGGACACACATTAGCAGTTTGTTCACAGGTCACACCTCTGCCTGAAAATCAACCAGAGCTAGGTCACTTGAAGTCTAAAACTGATGGCCTCCCTGCGGGCCTTTTCCCAGTGCACAAGTCTGGTTACAAACACGTCACAGACACAAGCAGAAGTGTAATTCTGAAAGCAACTCTAAACCAACAGATAAACATTTTAGACCAAGAATGCACTGGTTTGATTTGAAAAATACACTCATACAAGGGGGTGTAATTTCAACGTTCTAATTTTAAAGATCATTTATCACAAAGGAAACAGGACAGGACTCTCATCATACTGTCATATCTATGCATCTATGTAAATTACATCAGCTCTGTTACGTGATACTATTTTAATAAACTCATGCATTGTATCAGCAGTTAGGCCTATACTTTAGGCATAAAAATGTCTGACACTATCACATCTGTGAAAAATATTGTGACAAAAATATTGTGGTTAATTTATTATATGTATAATATATAGAAATAGCTGTCAGCTTGTTGGCCTGAAAGAATAGAGTGGACTTAGGACAGAAGGAAGAGCAAAGGAGAGGAGGCAGCCAAAACCACAGGGGAATTTGTGGGCCATATTTTGGGGTAATGCCGAGGCCGGGTCTGGGGGCTCAGCTGCATATCTGTAAGCTATTATTTGAGCCATACCAGAGATGATTATGAGTATGGAAAGGCTGGAGCCCGCAGTGGTCAGCTTGGTAAAGAAATAAAGGGTTGAGTTGAATGTTCTTTTATGAATTCTTCTTGATCAGCCAAAATTCAGTTGAATCACATTAACATTGCACTAAATTTGGCTGTTGCTCTTTAGCCTGAAGAGTCTTGTCACAACGCACTCTCTCTAGACTAGACAAAGACCAAAACCCTTCCATGGTAGTATTTATGGTCAAAGCTTGTGAAATTGCTAGTATCATAGTGCTTTTAATGTACAGTAAGATCAGGTGGACAGCAAACAGATTAAATGCTTGCTTTATATGAAAATATCCATAGCTTTTTGATCTGGTGCTGATTAGCTGAGATGCTCCTGGTAGTTGTGAGCAGACTGGGGAGTTAATCCATCCATCCACATATCCCACAGAGACACTGACTTTTGCAGGAGCTGTTATTAAAGACTTTTTTAAATCCAGTATTAAGTCCTTAAGTCTTGTAATAAAACCAGTTCCACTTATAAAGCTAAATGCTGTTTGTGTTTAGTGAAGTATATTCGGGAGGTGTCACCGCTCTTCAAGAAGCCCTCCCTTGTGGCAGATCTGCCGTGGGATGGCTACAGCAGTGAGGAGTCGCCACAGCACAGCTCCAGAGACAGAAAGATCATCAGTCTGAAGATGTGCTTCATCAGCAGGAACCTGACGATGCCTGACCTGGAGAATCGGTTTGTTTGCTACACTATTTTAAAGCTTCCATTTTCTTTCTGTATTAAGTGAAAATTATTACACACAAATCAAGTGCACATAGACAAATGCTTTTATTCTAGCCAGAAGAGCTCTGATTTCCCCCCAGTCATAATGAGCAGCAGATTAAAAGTTTAGTCCAGTCTCCTCTCTGCTGTGTCAAAAGATCAGGCAATCAATGCTCAACACCTCTACACCTCTGGATGTTATTGTGAAGTGCTGTTTGTTGTTGCAGGCTGCTGGAGCTGCACTCTCCGGATGGACAGCACACGGTGGTACTGCGCTGTAAAGATGGTTCTAGCGCTAACTCCTGGTTTACAGCCATCCATACCAACATGGCTGCCCTGCTGCCTCACACCCTCGCCCACATCAACGCTTACCTGGGGGCTTCGTCCACCTCCACACACCCTCATCTCAAACACATTGCCTGGCTCTCAGAGCAGGTACATTGAGCTCCCCTACACTCATGAAATGTATACAATGCTGTTAATAGGAGTGCCCCACTCAAGTCACTTCTTTAATGTAATCACTGTGAAGGGACACTGTTACAGCAATAATAATATTAATTTCTAGTATATACTATAGAGACTTGAACAACTAGTAATGAGATCAATAGTTAAAACAGTGAATTAGTCCACTGCTTGGTAGAGCATGCTTCATTAAAGTCTGGGATCAAGGCTAATGGCTGCTCTTTGTGAGCTGAATATTGCTGTAGTGAGTGCTCTGTTGTGATGTAGCTGTTGTTCTGAACTTCAGGTGCAGCTGGGCGGTGGCCGGCAGCAGCTTCGCCCTGTTGTCATGGCAATGACAGAGAAGGACTTGTTGCTGTTCCAGTCTGTGCCCTGGACCAGGGAGGCCTGGGCTCTGCCTCTGCTCACACACCCGCTGCTAGCCACCAGGTAACACTACATTCTGGTACTTCATTTGCACACAGGTGCATACCATAAAGACGCCAAACTGTATCGATTTTGGTACTTCTACGATTAACATGAATTAACTAATTAGTTAATTACTGGCCAAAACTGTGACTGCAATAACTCAAAAAGTCTTTGCCGGCTCTTTTTCAACTTTTGCACACAGGTACATATCATGAAGACACTGAACTGGTTTGAGTTTGGTACTTTTACAATTAATGACAATTAAATAATTTACAAATTAATTCCCAGACGCACTTTTATTGAGCCAATAATCTTGCTGAACATAAACAAAATCTCATGAATTTTGGCACAGTGATCCAGGCAATTGTATATTTAATGTTCATAGGCACATTACAGAGGTCAAATAAAGAATGCCTCTATAGCGCCCCCATGTTTATGACCCCTATGTGACCCTGGACGCAATTAAACTTGGTACAGTGATTCTCCACAGTGTACCCAACATAAAATATCATTATGGCCCCACCCTACAACAAATAGGAAGTCGGCCATTTTGAATTGAATTTGGGAGTTCAGGTATATTTGACAGCCTCTAACTTGCACATACTTTGCCCGATTAGGCTCAACCTGAAACACCTAATTACCCCCTGGCCCTGA
>JAVQKC010142675.1:0-10264 GCA_036025475.1 Philypnodon macrostomus
ATTGCACCAGCCCTCCCATGGGTGGTGGGTCCACGGGAGGGCCTGACAGCATGTGCACGGGCGGGGACTCGAACCACCGACCCTCCGGTTGAAGGGCGAGCATCTACCCACTGCACCACCACCGCAGCACTCCCAAGAATTGTTACGTACAATTAGTCTTGTGGTTTTCTGGCCTCAAAAAGGTCCCATTGACTATCATTTATTGTGGCCAGACCAGATGTTGACCTTCAGAGCATGCATGTATTTCAATAGCTGTTGCCATATTATATGACTAACTAAGTGAACTTAAAAGGACCCACTTTTGTGTCTCGAACCACCATTTTGGAACCACTGCTATAGAACACGTGATGTGCTAAAAAGTGAAACGTGTGTTTAATGATTGATGTTCAGTACCTGGTTAGATGTAGATGTGTCATGCTTCATGTACAGGTCCATTCATTCAGCCGTGGTTGAGTGCATAGCAGTTAGCGCCCTGGTTTATTTTGACCTCAGTAGCGTTCCCTATATGAAACCGTCTTTGTCTTGCTTGTGCTAACATTGCCCAAAAGACATGGATGTGTAAGCTAGTTGAACTGGTGAATCTAAATGCTGTCTACTTAATGGCAATTGAAACATTTTTCAGGGCGTACCTCACCTCACCACACTAATGTAATAAAAATGACACACCTTCAAACATTTATGGCTATAACATTTGTAAAATATAGACGATTGTTTAAATAAAGTTCTTAACTACATTTCAGATGCTTTTAAACATTGGTGTGATGTCATGAGTGCATTTGAGCTCAATGAGTCAGTCTACGCATTTCCAACAACAGCAGATACATTTTACAAAACAGTGTATTTGAACTATTGAACTTAAAGGTTACCTGACCTGAATCTGCTTTGTATAAGTATAAACTGTAACTGCATAATCTGTATAAGTATAAACTGTATAATCTGTATAAGTATAAACTGTAACTGCATGATCTGTATAAGTATAAACTGTAACTGTATAGTCTGTATAAGTATAAACTGTAACTGTATATGCATTTATTTATTTGGGGCAGTCCACATTAATGAACAATCTTATACTTCTGTACAGACTGTAAATGAGCCAGATTATAGCATAGTTGCTAATTTTCTGTAGTCCCGAGGCAGGAAGACACACATAAGACATATGACAATTTACAATGTACAATATAAAATATACAATATCAGGCAAAATACATAGACACACATTCAGACAAATTACAATAATAAAATGACATGACTCAATGGGAACTTTTAGGAAACTGTTTAAGGTGCTATAAATTGAGGCTGTTCCTATAACGGACAGAACAGTCTGTCCAAAGGGGTTTTTCTATGAGGGATCTGTAGGTCTCCTCTGGAGTCAGTCCTTGGTTTAACGTATCTAGGAAGTGGAGGTGGCGCTAGTCTGTGAAGAACTTTGTAAATTAAACAGCTATTTTTAACATGAATACAATTTTCAAAATTGATTGTATTGTATTTTTCTAAAATGTAATTATATTAAGATAATATAATAAGATTTGTGTAGATTTTTTGAGTAACATTTCTATTGGCTTAAGTCTTCAGCCTGTGACCAGGTTGTGATAGAGACTGAACTTGATTGTGTTTGCTGTGAGTTTGATGTGTTTTTGAACACTCTCCCCAGGAACACATTGGACCACTCCAGTTTTTTTGTGAACATCATAGAAACAGTTTGTTCAATAAGAGACAGGATTTAAGGAGCCAAAGCTGTATACAGCTAAGACATCTACGACAGAGTAGTGTTCTATAGATGTAGACCAGAATAGGTGATTTTTGGACTTAATAAACAATTGATGATTACCATCACTTTTCTCCAGAAAAAAAGGTACAGCTTGATTCACTGAGCATCCAAAATATTCACCCACAATATGGAGAGGTAAGATAATGTGGTTGATCGCAGGTTGTATTGAGGTGTGTTATGTTGCCAGCTCCCTTTTCAGTCTTCTTTGTAAATTAAATTTGACTTGGCCATTATTTAAGGGGTTGAACACTTTCACTGTAACCTCTATAATCCAATGAATAAATGATAATGTTCTCATAGAAATAGTAGACAGAGAAAAATTGAGTCAGTATCTTATAGTTTATTCTATTCATTCAAGATATCTATGTCTTCTAGTATTTCTGAGCTAACTGTCAAATACGTACCTGTAGCCTCTAACCTGCACAGAGCTGTTCCAGGGACAAGAGTTAAATACAGGTTAATGTAATGGAAACTGTCAGGCTCTGCAGCAGGCTTCAACACACTGTATCTGTAGGTTGGGTTTCATTAGTCTGGATTGAATAAACTGAAACTGAAAAATACTACTTCTCATTCATTACTGCAGCCTGTGGGGATTTGACTGGTAATTTAGTGCTGCCATGAGCTGCAACAAGGTTTATCTCTACAATCTCTAGTGCTTGAGACGTCCATAAAGTTCTTAAATATGCTTTTATATATTTCTGTCTTCCATGCTGGAGCAGGTCAGCATGTGTTTGAATATATAAGGTCATAACTTATATAACTTATATACAGTAGTAGTATATTGTTATTGATGTAATTGGCTATGTTTCTATATGACACGATCAGTTATTTAGCTGCAACCATATAATTCAAAGGACTGAATGGGGAGTGGGTGTAAATAATTTATGCATCTTTTATTTATGCTGTCTGTCTGGCCCTGGGTTCAGTCTTATTTTTTGGTTTGAATGTGGCCTTGACTGGACTACAACATGTGCCTACAGCTCATATTATTAGACCAAAAGAGACTAGTTTTGATACTGACCTCTTGAGACTGGAGGTTTTGGCTCTATCTCGAAATGGTACAGAATATAATGTATTTTGTGTTTTTTTTTCCTGGACCATTACTGACCTTTTTTGCAATAATATTTCCATGACTTTTATTTATCTGACAAAAATACCAAACAAACCATCAATGCACTGTAAAAGTCATATTTTAACAACTTTAAACTTTCCTTTGGTGTAACGCACACATTGAAATGTACATTAGTACAGCTTAGAAAAGTGAGCTGTAATATTTTGAACTTGCAAATGTAGGCCAAAAGTGAAAATCTCATCATGTCCAAATAAATTATAGAATGAAGTTGCAATAACTTACTGGACACATTTTTACAGTGTGCCAGATCTATTAAGATTAGACTGTTTATTGCTATACACAAAGACAATCATAGAGTCTATAGCCTGTCTTTTATCATGTATGAACTGACAGGATAATGGCAGTATATAAATAACCCATGTGTCAGGCTTCATCAGTGCTCTCATGATGTGTTTGAGCTGACATATTTGCTGGAGTACAGGTCTGAGGAGGTGAGGTACAACACAAGAGAATGGTCATATTGAATTGTTAATCAAGTCAATGTTGAAGGCTAATCAAACCTGCCAGCAAAAGAGGTATTTTTAGTCTGGTTGAATGTGATTGTTATAATGGTTTGTTTACTGTCTGTATGGTCAGAGCAGTAGCTGTCAGTGTGCAAGCTAATATAAAATTATTTTTTAGCTATTCCTGCATAACAATACTGTAATCAGCATACTCCAAGTACCTTAGGTACATAGTGGTTTGGAGCATCCATATTTTTGAGCACATAACAGTTTGCTTTCTGTGCATTCTTTTGTGAAGCAGTTAATGTTAAAGAGTAACTAAACACTGAGGCAAAATCAACACCCTTTAGGTTAATCGGTGGCTGCTGCATTTTAATTTTCCTATTGGTCAAAAATGTGACCGTGGTACATGTCTATATCACAGGCCCTCAGGCTCTGATAGGCCCATGTCTCATTCAGAAACACACCTGTAGTGACTCAGGAGTTTGATTTGAGAGCATGGTTCACATTCACCCCAACCCTTGGCCCAACCCCTCTGTCTCCACCAGGCACTGCCCATTTGTGGAGCAGTTTTCACATTTTGGCAGTGGGTTTACTATGAATGTAACCCAGATGATTAGTTCCACTTCAAGTATCATTAAACTGTGCAAAAACATTATATATCCTTTGAGAATTCTTTACACTAGAATGAACTTGAATGAAGATTTCCCATATATACAAACACTGATACAGGTTATTGTAAGCATACATACATTTATTGAAAACTCCCTAAACAAGTGCAGCACAACTGATACAGAAAAGCACAACACATATGTCCATCAAAGGTCACAGAAGTTTCCAGCCTCACTTTAGCTGTGTCTCTGTTTGTGTCTGCAGCAAAAACACATTTAGATCAACTTCAGAAAGTATGGGTCAATCTGCTGCATATTGTAACATTGCTCTTTTGCATATAATACAAATTCATGTAAAAATACAATATATAGGGATCTTTTTTGGCAATCACTTATATTCCCAGTCCAAATAAAGCAGCCCGGACTCCAGCGACCACACGTTACAATACAATAGGCTCAGTAGTTTCTATTACAGTTCTTTATTTTACATGAAGTAGTATAAACAGCAAAAACACAGCTGAAAGATTTCTCAAGGCCAAACATGCGTATTTGTAGAAAACTCACAAATGGGACCAGCATGCCATGAAAATAGCTTTGTCTTACACTCTTTTATTTCTTCAGACGTCTTTATAATTTTAATTATTTCAAGAATATTCTTTTCTTTGCAGTCCTTGGGAGAGTGAATGATGAAGAACAAAAACTAAAGAAAGTTGCCCTTGAAGTTGTGAAAGAAAAACAGATGCACCATTTTTATTAAGGCGCTCCATTGTTGAAGAAGTGAAGAACTGAGTGAGAGTCAGAGTCGGGCGGTTATTCATTTGGAGAGAAAATAATCAAATGCATTCCTTCCATTCAAAAAGGAGAATACATAAATGTGTTATGTGCAGATTGAAAAGAGGTATTTCCAAAACATATGAGTAGATTCCACGTTGTCTGAGTGAAAACCTCCAAGCATCATTTCATTCAATTACTGCAAAAACAGTGTACAGACATTGGGGGCAAGATGGAGTCATTATTTTGCCCAAGGGCACGTTAGCTGTATAAACTGGGTTGGCGCAAGACTCGAACCACCAACCATCTAGTTATTGATTAACCCTACTCATGGGCAACTGTCACTGGTTTATAAAACACACACAATTGGTCCAAACTGTACATAATCTACTGCACATTGTCATTTATAAATTATTTGTTAAATTACTAATATACTGAAACTCACTGTAGGTAGATAAAGATTATGTACATCCTGTGTATGTAGATACTGCCAAAAAAAATATATTAAAAGATACTCACTAGTTGGATTTGTTATTGTTCTCTGAAGGAGCTATATGCATGGATAAAAAAAGAATAATAATAAAAACATTGATATCTGTTGTAACTTCCAAAATAGGGCAGTGACCTAAAACTGCCGAGACAAACTTGTGCAAACAGAATTGACATACATTCAAGCAGTCATGTGGTGTATATGTATATATCTATGTATATGTACAGTAGATTTATATTTGAATCCACCTCAGGATTTCAGTATCACAGACGGAGCTGTGTGGTCCAGGCCAAAAAAGACAACTCTCCGGGTCTGTCTCGATCCCGTCATTGAGTTCATTCTTCATTCTTTCTAAATGAAATCATACCACTTATATTTTTACATCTGTATTGCAGTCACCGTTCATGTAAAAGGAAATCTAATGGACAACCACACTGAGCTGCCAATGGAGCGTAAACAGCAACAAATAATATAATAATGTTTAAAGGGGCTATATATCTTTTTAAACTTAAAAGATATTTTAAAAAGTGTTTTCAGCACCTCAGAATACTGGATTATTGAAATACTGTATGTAACTGAAACAACTCCAGGTATGTTTTAGGTGATGAAATAAACTGTATATCATTGTAGACAGCTCAGGTTAGCGTAATAGGGCCCTCTTTAAAGCACTATCAATATACAGTAACAGTTTATTGTGCCTTGAGGCAAAGTTTTCCGAGACAGCAGCTGACAGCCTGTATCTGTCTGTAGTCTTTGTAGCTTTTGTAAAACAGTTGTCAGGCATTGACGGCAGAGACAGAAACATGTACAGAAACATGAAAGCAGGATCACAATATACCTTCTACATTTGGTTTACTACACTTCACATTGTCATGACAGTATTTTGACTTCTGTTTCTTCAGTGCAAATATGCCATCCAAGTCGGACTATGGGCTTGAAATAAGCTCAGATTGCTAATATTTCCCATTAATGTCACAGCAAACACAAAAAAGACACAGTAACCAAGGCAACGCCATTTTTCATCATTTCTAACGAAACCGTAAGAGGCTACAAATTGCTTTGTTGATGACAGAGAAGCAGTAATCTGGCCATGTGTCAGCTCCACTAAACAGGCAGGGCATACGGTTCAAGATGAAAAAAACTGTAGCTCTCTGGTGTATGTTTCTTTGAATGTGGTGCTCTAATACAGGGGTTCCCAAGCTGTGGTGGAGGTACACACTTTTTCTAGTCGTACTCGGGAGTCTTTGGCAGTTAAAATATTGGTATTATTTCTATTAGAGCACATTTTGTTTCTGTTTAATCCTGTTCTGGTGAGGGGGGTACATTTGATGCGTGGACCTGATTTATGTTTTGTTGTAGTCCTGGTTTAGACCTGGGTTACTCATGGTTTAGTCCTGATTTAGACCTAGTTTACTCATGGTTTAGTCCTGATTTAGACCTGGTTCAGTCTTGGTTTGGTCCTGATTTAGACCTAGTTTAGTCATGGTTTAGTCCTGATTTAGACCTGGTTCAGTCTTGGTTTAGTCCTGATTTAGACCTAGTTTAGTCATTGTTTAGTCCTGTGTGGTACAACAATAATGCTCTTGTTAAGAACGCACCATTTAAAATGAAAGAGGAATAATTGGTCATATTTTTGGTCCAGGGTGTAGCCTTGTTGTTTCACAAATGTTACTCTGTCTCTTTGTCAGGCTGCACTTAAAGCCTTTTGCGACGGCTGGCCGGTCTAAAGCGCCTCATATACTTCTAATGTGCTCATAAGCGACACTGGCTGACCCCCCTTTAATGAGAATTAATGCTGGATCAGATTGCAGTTTGCAGCTACCAGAAACACTTCCATCTGCTTGGCCCACCTGTGGATTATTGATTGCCCCTTTTCAGAGCTACAATTAGTTTCTGTGTCCCGGCGTGCCCCGCAAGAGCATGTATTAAATGCCGGATTGTAAAAAAAAAAAACGCTTGGGTGGTGACGGGGAGAAATATGTGTACATCATGGATCTATTATAATATCAGGATAAGACACTACCTAAATGCATAGTGGCCACACGGTGGTACTGCAGCGAGAAAATCCCCTGCGGCCCCAAAAGGATTTTTCTCCCAATGTAAAAAGAAACGACTATAGTGCTCAGCTGTCAGGACACCTACAGCTAAGGACATGGAGGATGTCTCTAGTTTGACATCATAGAAATCCCCAAATCTGCCAAAAAACAACCTTTAATGATCTTGGGGTCATGTGGGATTCACCGCTCTAGCCCGCCTTCACACTGATTGGTCAGTACGGACCACGTGGTCTGTGTACACGAGGGCATGGGGCTCGAGGGCCGTAGTGTGCCTGCTCTATGGGCCGCATACACGGAAGTAAAAGCAGAAATTGCGGCCTCCATAACATGGAAGTATTGCGGAAGTAAAGAACTTTTTTGTCATCAACAGCAGCCATCTTGCTACTCACTATCCTTTAATAATACATCCATGGTGTACACTCACTGGCCATTATTTTAGGTAGATCTAGTCACCTGCCTGTTTGCACTAGGGGTAAACATGGTGCATTCAGGGAAACAGTTGTTCAAGACAGGCTAAAGTGATCATCAGTGTGTGGAGACAAAAAAAAGTATTTGAGTGACCTGTTGGTGCCAGATTGGTTGGTATGGCTTTAGAAAGAACTGATCAACAGGAAGTTACTGCACAACTATCTCTAGGGTCTACAGAGAATGGTCCAAAATAGAGAAAACAGCAACAGTTATGTGTGTGAAAATGTCATTCTCAGTCAGGTCAGAGGCTGGTTTAAAATAATTGAAATAACTCAGATATAGCCACTTACTGTACATTGAGTGCCCCTTTTTAAAATGTAAGTTCTACTAATTAAATGGCCTGTGAGTGTATAGACTTGATTGGAGAAATCGTGCTTTTAGGGGCTAGGGGTTTTTTTTGCACTGAATATTTATCTTACTCAGCTAGCTTCAATGTGGCTTACTGTGACTTAATAGGATGCCTCTGACCTTGTTTTTTTAATATATACCACAAACTATACATACACTGTCTAATGCGAGAATGTCCAGCGTAACACATTTCCTGGTGTGAGAAACGATCCATCACAGTCCACATTTCTAGATTTTCTTCCCAAAATATTCCTTTATCATCTCGAATAAAATTTGTTTTCTTAGTTTCTCTCTTTCCTCAGCGGTGATGTCCCATATTTGTACACACTCTCATACATCAACATCTAAATATAGACTTTGCCGGCTGCAGAGTCAGATATTAAAAAAATCAAACACAACAGAATTTAGTTTTGCCACCGAGACTTGGGAGAGATGGTGATGCTTTTACAGTCCACAGTCATTCTCTGGGGATGGGTGGGCTAGGTGGTTGGGTGATGGTGTTGGGGTGCGTCTCGGCGGGGGCCACTAGTCATAGGGGCCCCTCGGTTAAACCTTCAAGAGGGAGGGTGGTGGCGTTGTCGGTGGGCTGGGGGTCATCTTGGAGGTGGCAAGGCGCGTGGCTGATGGCAGTAGCAGAGGCAGGCAGACTGGCATAAGGCAGGTGGCAGTCCATGTGCAGAAAAGGTGGGTAGTGCTGGCGATAGCAGATATAGGCAAAAATCAGTCCAATCACTCCCCCCACAAAGGCATCTGTGAAGTCACACAAGCACATAGATGAGGTAGGTAGTTAATTTTAGCCACTGTAGAGGAGGTGAGATATTGTGTGCTCTGAAAACGATTATAAATTGTTAAAGCATCCAATTTTTCAAAAGATTTCTTTATATTGACTAATATGAAGGATCAAGCAGTGTGTTGACAATAGGGGTGGTCAATATGGTAAAAATATAATATATGATATAATAACACGATTTTATCACAATTTAAGTTAATTTAGTATTTTTTGTATGTATTGTATTCAGACACCGTATATTGTAACATGTATGGCCAGGTTTTTGCCCTAGACATAACTAGACACATATAATTGAGGCATTGTGTGAACCCTTAATGCTTTGCTGGTTGAGCAGGTGATGGAAGACTATGACTGTGTAAAGTAATGTCTTGTTCTACTGTTGCCTTTGGTGCAACTGTCTTTTACACTTTGTCATCTGCGCTGAGTAGTTTCATATGCACTATCTGCCTTAAAGCTATCATCTATCAAACACCATAGTGAATATTTAGTCTCATTGCTCGCTATCGATCAAAATGACAAGGCCAGCTGGCAGCACAGGAAGCAGAGACGTACATATTGTCAATGATATAGTTTTCCTCTCTATATTCTCCCTCTGGATAAAGGGAAATATAATGTCCGATTGATTTGCACCGTTTGCGATCTGTGGGTAGTCTATTGCCCTGTGCTGTGAATATTTCATTGAGTCCTGTCATCTGGATTTAATAGAGTGTGACTTGATGCGATATATTAGTTTGGTGACCTCATGGAGACACTGATTGGAGACCCAGCCTTCCCTGCCTCTGGACAGAGAGTGCCTCAACGAAGGTGTGAAAGGCTGGCAAGGTTATTTGTATCCATCAAACATGGCTCAGCGGGCTGGCTAATGGGGGCATGCAGCCTGTGTTTATACAGGCGCAGATTGGGCCCCTCAAGTTTAATGGCCTGCGCCACTGATGCTTTCTTACAGCCTGCTCATAGGGAGGAGAGAGATGGGGGCCTAAAGTTCTCAAATTGGGGTACAAGTAACAGTGGTGGAACATGGGCTCTTTCCACTCTGAAGTGTGCTTTAGTTCTGCTCTGATAGATCTACAAGGCCTGGATTTGATGTGCGGACCAATGCTTAGTCTTTGTTTAGGCACGTTTTGAATTTATCTTTTGAAAATATCAAAATCTGTTTTTATTTTTTTGCCACAAAAAAATTAACAGATAATCTGACATTACACTCAGTTACTCAGGATTTGAGTAGTTTTTCACCCAATACCTGTAGGAGGACACTCATGGACTCACACGGTACCCAGACTATGGATTCGCTCATCTGGAAACACTCTTCCATTCGGAGATCAGAACACTACGATTTGTTGCCACTTGGGAGTTACAGCCAGATAGTACGTGACAACGTAAACACTT
>JAVQKC010142696.1:0-10229 GCA_036025475.1 Philypnodon macrostomus
CCCACATTCCCCCCACTTAACTATCTCATTCCCCCCGACTTAACCCCCCCCCCTACAAAGCTCAGATATCGGGATCGGTATTGGGACTCTACTAACATTGAATGCTAAACGCTACATCAAATATAACGTATATATTATCAAATATAATGTCTTTGCTAATGTTTCCATCCAGGGTTTTTGTACTCTTAGGTATTTGATGCCCAGTGCTAATTTCTCCATAGAAATGGCCTTATTTTCAGTTTCATTTCTGAGTACACTTTTTTTAGAATGTTTACAAACAGAAAAACAAGTCTATATGTCAGGAGTAAAAGTGAATGTCATTTGAAGCTCTATTTCTTTTGGTTTGTAGCTTGTGTTTTGTGATTGATAGACTCTCGGAGGTCCTTGTGCCTGTAATATGCTGGATCAATCTTCATTAGTCACATTTGGACAAAGAGCCTCTCCCGTCTCCAGCAGACACATCTACGGCTGCTGTTATCGTAGACCCTCCCAGGATCTGACCTTTTCTGGAGTTTGTGAGGCTGGGGTTGATTGAGGAGTCACCCAGACCTGCTTTATTGACTCTTTCCACTAAATTGGCACAGTCATTGAGTTTGTTTTTAGTGTAGTCTAAAAGTAAGGTCAGTAAAGGGAGCAGGGGCAACCCGTCAGGAGCAGTGGGTGTCTTTAGGGCAGCGTCCTGGGACCTATCTCCAGGTGTTGGTCAAGACGTACCTAGCTGGAGGATTAGACAATTTTTGGGCATGTTTGAGGTTGAGAGTACCTGGAGAAAATCCACCCAGACACAGGGAGAACGGACTAATTCCAGTATCTAGAGTAACTGGAGTATACAGACTCTAAAACATGCCAGAGAAAGAGGTTGACAATGATGCAGTAAGCCAAAACCGTACAAAAAGATCTATACATTCAGCATTTAAGATAAAAAACTAATATCTAAACTATCAATTAATCAACCCATCCCAAAAAATTGATGACAGAATAATTGTTAGATTGCAGATCTAAACTCCACACAGGAAGGCCCCACTGCTAGTTCTCAACACCAACATTGTAAACCAACGTTCAACACTCATAGACTTTGATTCCTTTATGTAACTGTGGCTCCTAAGTAAGAACCTAGTTGTGTTACTGTTGTATCAGCCCTGCGATTAAATGCCAATGGTCCAATAACCCTCATGGGAATATTAGTTTAAACAAAATTCTCCCTACACCTCTATTTCAATCATGTCTACAATCGGCCCCAGTGTGGGTTTTCATAGTCCTGAGTTGGACCTGGTTTAGACTTGGTTCATGATGAGTTTAGTTTATGTCCTATATTATGCTTTTTTTTTTGCAAATTTCAGTCTATATTTTGCAACATCAAACACACACTATTTATCTAATACAAGCTGTTTTGTGAAGCTCCCATTTGGACAAACGCTCTGATTAGTCACTGTCTCTTTAAGACAGGATCAAACAATTTGTGCCGGTTTTCGGGGGGTTTCCAAAAAAAAACCTCCAACCACTTTTTCCTTCTTCTGGGAAATAAACAGAGCCTTAACACCCTCACAGCCGAACACACATCTTCTCCAATCAGATATGTTGTTAAAATGGTGGTAGCAACAATGCTTCTCTGGGTGCATTTGTTGAGAGCGCAGAAGCAGGCAGGAGCCCCAATTTGTTACATATAGCTCAACATAATTAATAACTCAAACATGCGTGAATGAAACAAAACATAGCTTTGGGTATGTGTTTGAGGTAGAAACATCAAAACAAGTAGGACCTTTATGTAAAAGCTTAGTCCTTGTTTTATCCCAGACCTCAAGTTTAGTCATGGTCCCCACGTGGGCCCCTCCACCTCCGGAGGAATCAGTTCCCTAAATGTATTGAAGTACAACTAACTCTTCACATTTGCACATGTGTATTGTTCTAATACCAGACCCTATTAAATCAGCAGCTTCTCCTCTGCATGCCGACCCATGACTGAATGTTGTGTGGGTATTGTCTGTTTATTCTCTGGCCTAAGGCTGTTCCGGCTCTGCGTACACTTTCCAATGTCTCTCTTGCTGTTCCTGTCACTGCCTCCCGCCTCCATCCGTGTCAATATGTCACATTTCCAGCGTCGCACCAGAACAAGTGTTTTATAAGGTTGATGTCTTTTATGCTATGTATAGAAATCGAAGTACCAGTAAGATTCACGGGCGCATTTAGAATCAGTGGTGTTATGAATTAAAAATAGCAGGGACTGGAGGAGTGGAAAACTAATAGTGAGGGATAGATTTGCCAGACATGAAGACTTCAATTTAACAACATTAATCTAGCAGACGTGGTAGTAAGGGGATATTGACAAAATAATATCAACTGCATTTTGTAATAACGTTCTCAAAATGTAACAGAATGAAAATCAAATCAAATCAAATTGTATTACATATTGTGTTGTGTCATTTTATTACAGAATGCACTTTTATTACATAATCAAGTGAGATATTAGTTATTACATTTTGGCAGATTCTTACACAATGCAAAATGATTGGAAACAGTTTATTTTACATAGCTCTTAACTATATTGCATCTACCTCAAGTACTTGTAATACACCTAGTACACATTATTAGTTTGTTACAGTGTATTACATTGTACTTAATGAGGTACTGGTAATGTAGATATCTAATAACACGGTGAGCAGACATTACAACTGCATAATATAGCATTAACCCCCCCCCCTGTACCCCTCTAGAGGCCTTTCCTAAGCACATATAGCACATGTATACATAAGTGATTCAAATCAATATAGGCTAATGTGTAATGTTTGTGCTAGGTCTCAATGTACCGACACCTGTTGCCTGTTGCAGACTCAAGATAATTGACATTGATTTCTTTTTCTACACTTGTTGAATTAACTATGGCCAACCCTAAATGAAGACCCATTATATTTTCATAAAAATGTCAATGTTTGTTGAAAGGCTGGCAGATGTAAATGATTGACATCAACTTTTACTCATTTGCATATTCTACCTAGATTCAACATTCTGCAGTTCAGCCGGATCCTATTTCTTAGAAGAGACAAATCTTTTCTCCTCCTGTGTGAGAGTGAAAATTGAAAGATGTATTCAGCGCTCATAGTCCTGTAGCATGTGGATATGTAGTCTCTATTGCGTATAGTAGCAAGACCTGTAACTACACACACGTATATTTCCCAGATACAATGAGTTATCAGACTGTCTTCTTTAAATACACCATACATCCATACACGTGTACAAATTGCCAGCCTTTCGAACAGCTCTTTGACATGAATGGATCTCAATGATTTGGCTCGCTCAAAAAAGCCAAAAATCTCCTAGCATAACGTCAACACAATTTTAGAAAATTGCATTGTTCATTTTTTAGTTTAATTTTTTTTTTCTACTTTTTGGAAATAAAAGATTTGCTTCTGTCTTAACATAAAAAATACAAATGTATATTAAAGTATTATTCTTATTGATGACGATGATGTTGTACATTGACTTTGGGATAAGGGCTTATGAACTTTAATACCTGTTTATTTCCACAGTATTATCATATTACTTTGCTGCTGAGTGAAGAGCTACCCTTATTTCAACATATCTGGCAGTGGAGGAGCCTAATGGTGAGGTATATTGTGGTGTTGGGGCTTGCACAGACACATCCCTCCATCTCAGTTATATCCATGTTTGCTCAATTTCCAGCGTCTCTACCGCAGTACACCTGGGGTCTGGTCGTGACTCTACACCGGCCGACATCACCCATGAGATAATAGCCAATCCCTCTCCCCTCACCTCCTCCATTAAGACCTTTGTTTAAGATTTCCAATAGCCATTACAAAAGCAGACTTATATCAAAGTCTTTTCTTTTTTTCTGTTAATAGCTTCGAGATAAAAACAAGATGGAGGCCGTGTCATGGAAACAGCTATTGTGTCAGACATCGTGCTCTGTTGATGATAAAGTCTATTGTGCTATGATTACCACGGAGTCAATAATCCAGACGCCTTAGATGGAGGGGCATTACAAGGATGATTGGCCGCTAATAGGCGCGTATTGTGGCACATCAACAGAGATCCAGCAAAGCGCTAACTACTGCTTTTATACGATCCCGTTCAAACGCCAGACCTCTTTGCGTCAGCCGAGGGAGGGGGGCAAATGGAATTATCAGGGCCGCCCTTGTTGCCTCGTCAGTCAGCGTCTCACCACGTACTAAAGGAGGAGTGAAGTGAGGACAAGGATTTCACTTTGAAGCTCTCAGACTTGACGATTAAATAGATTTGCCAGACATAATATGAAGAAATCGTTTGAACAGCCCTGATGGCTGTGTACCGGAGAAGGAGAAAGAATAATCCTTGAGCCTGAAATTAAAAGTAGAAAACAGCCGGTTTTCTGAATACGAAAATGAAGTTTCAAAAGCAAAACAAGTATTATCAGACTTTCTGAGCTGAATATTTCATAGACAGTGTTAGACAGATAGATGTTCAAAATTCCAGAATGGAGGTGGCAAACGTGAGTTAAGTAGGACTTGTGGTGAGGGATAGTTGTTTCATTGTATGCTCAGGATTATTCTATTGTGGTCATCAACATTTCTGTAAGGACTTGTCCAGTAAAACATAAAAATCAAGAATTTTGCCACCAGCCAAAAGTCTAGTCTATCACAAACCAGGCTCTGACATTACCTACATGTAGCAGAGTGGTCATTTGTCAAAATGTCTGTGGCTAATGCTAATATATGCTGTATTCTTGCCTGCAGTTGCCTCCATTCCAGAATTTAGAAAATTCAGTTTGAAAGGGTCCATATTAATAGCACATTTTAGTATAACTTGAAATTAGCCAGTGACAATGTAACCTGTGATCTGGAGGTTTTCTAAATTAGGTCATTGTTAAATAAAAATGCTTAAAATCTGACCTTTTTTCATGATGTAAAGGAGGTAATCTGCCCCTCCCCTGGCCTCTACAGCAACATCAAATCAATTTCTGTAGGGGGGTACCACACTACTCAAAACTTCACTGCTCTTGGTCAAAGTGGTCAAACAGTTTGAGTGTGATGTCAGATGCACAAACACAACTACCAAAGTGTTGTACAAGGTCAAATCATTAATAAAACGGGGAGGCGGGAGTGGCGCAGTGAGTTGGCGCTCACCCTTCAACCAGAGGGTCGGTGGTTCGAGTCCCTGTCCGAGCGCACACTGTCGTTGTGTCCCTGGGCAAGACACTTCACCCACATTGCCTATGAATGAATGTGGTTGTGTGATTGGTGTTCGGTGGTGGCCGTTGGCGCAAACTGGCAGCCACGCTTCCGTCAGTGTGCCCCAGGGCAGCTGTGGCTACATAGTAGCTTACCACCATCAGGTGTGACCGTGGAGTAAATAAATAGTACAAAAATATGTAAAGCGTCTTTGAGTGTCCTAATAAAGCGCTATAAAAATGTATAAAACTCAATTTGATGCTTTTTAAAATACATTATAGACTACACTATAAACGACAAAATCAACTTTATGATCAACAATTACGTTCTTCTGTTTATTCCTGTTTATGTTCATCAAATTCACCTTATGCATTATTTATTATTATTCACCTGCTCCCCAGAGTCTACAGGAAGTAGCCCAGAATCTGACTGAAGAGTCAAGCTTGTGGACAGTTTGTGGAGGTCCTGAGCCATTGATCCCTGTCATATTAGTGACATATGAAAGAGTCATATTGGACGTTCTTCTGATGAACATGTGTTTTCTGTTGCACTGACCGAGGTGGAAGAACTGAAACAGAACCGTTATTATTTTTACACAGTTTCAGTTTGGACTCATCCAACTTTATGAGCAACAGTGTAGTAAAAACCATAGAGTCTGGTGAATGACAACATCTCAGACAGTGTTAAAAGCCAAGTTACTCAAGTAAATGTAAATCATTATAACCACCTCTACCCATAGTAAAGGTTCCTACAGCAAGGAGCCAGACCCAAACCCATTCAGACTGATTTGGCAGCATACAGTAACATCCCAAGGGTCTGTTCTTCCTGGTCAAAGAGTAAAAGAACCACAGGTAAATCGTTAGAAACCCAAACCCTTTAAAACCCCAAGCACAAATCGATGAGGCCGGCCGACTGTAAGGTCCACTTCCCGATCGGCGTGCTATCAACGTTTCATTGTGATGTGAGGACAAGAAGCAAACGCCCTGGGAAAACCACTCTGATGCCGTCTGTCATGGGCGAGACACTTGAGCTGCTCGGGCCCCTCTGAGACTAAAACAAATACATTAGCTCCAGGCACGCACATGTGCTAACTATGGCACCTATGGCAAGACATTCCTACATTGGGATCACATACACTGCATTTCTGAGTGCTCCTGCTTTTGTCACAGTTTAGGCTTGGCTTAGAACATTGTTTAGATCCTTGCTCCACATGATTTAGTCATGGTGTAGTTTGGTGTAGTCCTGATTCAATCTGGTTGAGTCTAGCCTGGTATACCCCCCCCCCACAAATATTTTTTATCAAAAGCAATAGGTCTAGTCACTTGCAAATATAATGTTTTAGCCAGAGCCGTTTACAAGCTGCAGCATGAGAGACCAGACTAACATCTTTGTACAGAATAGGACAATTGTTGTGGCTGGCAAGGCTATAGGTTTAGTCCTGTCCGTCACGGCCGAAGCAGCTGGGGTTGCCTCTAAGTCCAAAAGCAGACCTGGACAAAGGTCTTGGTAAAAAAAATAATCAGCACATATAATTGTTTAATAATCAGCACATATAATTGTTTAATAATCAGCACATACAATTGTTTTTAGAAAGAATTGTTCTGTATAATACCAAATTTTGGCTAAATGTAAAGGCACAATCACATTAGTGATGGCAATAAACAGAAAATGCATTCGTTGGCACATGTCAATGTAGGAGCAATAAACAAAACATTCCCTACCACAAAAAGTAGCGCATCTCGATGAGGTTATCGGCCCTCCACAACAGTCTGCGGTCCCAATGTGACCCTTGGAAAAAAAGAATTGCCCACCCCTGACCAAAAGAAATGCATTAGCTTCATTTACCGCATGTCCAAAATCTGTCTCTGAAGGCCAGACCTGCATTAGCCATGAAAGAAGGCTCCACTCCAGTCACACACACACATCACTCAATAATCACACAACCACATTCATTATTAGGCAATGTAAGTTAAGTGTCTTGCCCAAGAACACAAGTATTCAGTTATGTGCAGGATTCAAACTACCAACCCCTGGTTATAGGACAACAAATTTACCATTGAGCAATGCTGCCCCATAGTGCACACAAATACATTAGCTCCATATGCTAACTGAGGCTACGTGGCAAGACCTCCCTACGCATGAACCGTATTCAGATCTCATAAACTACAATTCCATGTGATATCAGAACATCCAGAACAATGCGGCTACTCTTCCACAGCCTTTTGCCCGTCTGCAAAAGAATCTAATCATAATATGTATCTTACACGTAATGGTTTTTAATGTCTCGTGTTTCTCCACTTCAAAGTGCCAAATCATTGCTAAACTATTTATGCCCGGATAAAAGGTTACGAGATTATAGCCAACTACCCGTCTAGTAAAACCACGCTGGGGCTAGGGCGCTATGCTTTTCAATATGGCCCTGTTTATATGATTAAAGTGATGTAACATGAAGAGTCTTAGTAGTACGGAGATCGGTGGGACGGGGGCAGCTTGACCTGTACTTGCACTGCCTGGCCAACTATGGAAGCTGTCTTAGCTCAGACTTGTGGAGCATGTTTCAAAATGGAGTTCTACATTCCCACCTGGTTTATCCCTTCACAGTGACTTTAGGATTCAGCCCCAGTTTTGAGTACAAAAGCTTGAATCTCTATAGAGGGGCTTTTCTGGGTAAAAACATGACTTATTATCTTTGTTTCCTGTGTTTAAAAAAACTCAACAATTAGCTAACCCGGCTTAATCAAAAGCACAATACATATTTATGAACACTTAGTAAATATGTGAGATTGTGGCTGATTTTCATCTCTAGTCCCTTAGCAGGTTGATGTAAAAGTGTAAAGACATACAAACTATATATCTTAATAATAATAATAATTTTTCTTGACACTCAAAGACGCTGTACAACAATAATAATCAAACAATAAACCAATCAAAAGCAGTTCTGAAGAGGTGGGTTTTGAGCAGGATTTTGAAAGTGGGGAGGTCAGAGCAGTCACGGATGGTTTGTGGGAGTGAGTTCCAGAGTGTGGGGGCAGCGACGGAGAAGGCTCTGTCACCCCAGGTTCGGAGCTTGGTTCTGGAGTGGAAGGACGGGAGGGTGGCGTCAGAGGAGCGGAGGGAGCGGGATGGAGTGTGGAGGTGGAGCAGGTCAGAGAGGTAGGAGGGGGCCTGATTATGGAGGGCTTTGAATGTGAGGAGGAGGACTTTGAGTTGGATGCGCTGAGGAATGGGGAGCCAGTGGAGGTTCTTGTCTTATTTCATGCGTGAGGTGCTTTTGAAGTAAGGAATGAAAGTGCTCATAGTGCACATGCCCATGGTGCGCTTATGAAAAGCACACTGCCCTGAATTATATGTATGGTTAATGGTTATAATTTTGCGCTTCCAGCATTTCCTCAGATCTTTGGTGAATGACGTTAGTGTTGCTTGATCCCTTATGCCGGCTGGCATTGTATTCCATGTTTGACTTGCTCTATAGATCCTTTAAAATGATTGTCATATGAATGTTCAAAATTCCAGAATGGAGGCAACTGGAGCAAAGGCGAGTTAACCTAAAAAAGTAGTGATTTTGACGAGGGATAGAATAATAGAATAAACATATAATGCAACAATTATTGTGGTCATCAACATTTCTATAAGGGCTTGTCCAGTAGAACCTAAAAATCAAGAATTTTGCCACCAGCCAAAAGTCTAACTAATGTGTGCATTCACTAATGTTTCCTACCCAAGCTCTGACATCACCTACATGTAGCAGAGTGGTTGTCATTTGTCAAAAACACCTCAATTTCTTATAGTTTGCTAAATACTGTGGCTAATGCAAATTTCTCCATTGAACATTAGAACATTCTGTTTACTAACATTGAAAGGGTCTATATTAATAGCATTACGAATGTTACTAATGTGTACAATGTGAGTCACATTCACTAATGTTTCCCAACCCGGCTCTGACATCACCTTAATTTGCAACGATTTGAGGCTAATGCTAATTTCTCCATTGGAAATGTATTATGGTCTTGCTTCCAGATGCCTCCATTCCGGAATTTAGAATGTTCTGTTTACAAACATTGAAATAATATTAATAAAATGACAATTGCCCGAACCCAGATTTTTTTAAAGGGACCAGACGATCACCTCTGGAGCCTGCTCTTGTTCGACTCTTGTTCCTCTTTACAAAATCCTTCAGGTTTAAACGTTCGGATTTCCCTCTGAACAAAAACACAGCGAGTTGATTTGAGAGGTGAAAAATGATGGAGAATGACAATAAAATTACCCAAAAAAACCCCATTATGGCTCAGAAAACAAGTGCAGACATGTTTTTCATGAGCAAACAACATAACTGTAGAAAGCTACAAAAATATAATTAATAATATTTCATTATGCTTTAACCTATTATGAATATTACACTCTTTTATGAATGCAGTATTGAAGTGATGCTGAATTTTTGCACACCAAGTACCAGCTCAATAAATATATAGCTTCCCATTTACCAGCTTTACCATTTACTTGGACTGGAATGTGCCTAATCTACTTCTAAATCTACAACAACCAGAATTAAACCAATATTAAACCTGGTCTAAAGCTGGAATAGTGTCTAAACCAGGACTAAAGATGTACTAAATCAGGATTAAACAGTGTCAAACCAGGACTACAGATGGACAAAATCAGGATTAAACAGTGTCTAAACCAGGACTAAAGATGGACAAAATCAGGATTAAACAGTGTCTAAACCAGGACTAAAGATGGACTAAATCAGGATTAAACAGTGTCTAAACCAGGACTAAAGATGGACTAAATCAGGATTAAATAGTGTCTAAACCAGGACTAAAGATGGACAAAATCAGGATTAAACAGTGTCTAAACCAGGACTAAAACTAGACTAAACCAGGATTAAACAGTGTCTAAACCAGGACTAAAGCTGGACTAAACCAGGATTAAACAGTGTCTAAACCAGGACTAAAGCTGGACTAAACTAGGATTAAACAGTGTCCAAACCAGGACTAAAGCTGGACTAAACTAGGATTAAACAGTGTCTAAACCAGGACTAAAGCTGGACTAAACTAGGATTAAACAGTG
>JAVQKC010142720.1:0-10987 GCA_036025475.1 Philypnodon macrostomus
TACACAAGTAGCTTACCACCACCGGGTGTGACTGTGGAGTGAATGAATAATGTAATGTAAAGCGTCTTTGAGTGTTGAGAAAAGCGCTGTATAAAACTAATGCATTATTATTATTATAAAAATCATAATAATAATACATTTGATTTATAGCTTTTCTTGACACTCAAAGACGCCGTACAAAGGTAAAAACAATTAAATGTCAAATATTAAAAGCAGAGGTGGGTTTTGAGCAGCCTTTTGATGGTGGGGAGGTCACGGGTGAGTTGTGGGAGTGAGTTCCAGAGTGTGTTGGGGGCAGTGACGGAGAATGCTCTGTCACATAGCTAACATGTAAAATAGTCTTTGTATTGTACTAACACAGACCTCCACCAAGGCATTACAGTTCACATTCACAGTCTTCTGCTTATTCCAGTTTGTGGGATTGTGGGTATCTGGAACCTATACGCCAGTTGGGTTCATTCTGGACAGTGGTTAGTTTCAAATAGAGACATACACAGACAGACAACCATTGACTCCCACATTCAATCACTATAGGGACAATTTTGATTAATTCTCCTGGTGCATGAATGTCCTACAATTTGAACACATTCTGATATTAGTTGCTTTCCCCAATGACAAACTAGTCTTGGGTGAAGATAATGCTAAAAGTGAGCTATAAGACCTTTTCCGCTGGGACAGAACAGGACAGGTTAGTGTTCCAGAATGTTCTAGTTTTGGGATCCCTCCTTAAGTTACCTGGTCTGGAGACATGCTAAAGGCTTATGAGTGGATTGTAGAGACCTGTTTCCCCATCTCTCTTACATAGTGCATGCACCTCTGTGACTGACACGGAGACAACTAATGATACAACAACACCCCCAGCTGTGTCAGAGCCAAATTTAGCCATTCTCACATCTGCTGCCACACAACACACACAGACATACCTGAAGGCAGGACTTCTGGAGCTAAAAGAGATGCCAAACGTTGAATGTCAACAAAATGGAGAGATAGCCTTTTATCCAGCAACCAGGTGAGACTGATGCATCATAGTGTAAAGGCTTCACACTCAACATCCAAAACTCCCCCAGCCATTGCGTTAAGACTAAAGTGAATAGTTCTTTGTAATAGTACTTAGGCAGCTCATTTGGCATTATGTTTCAAAATACATCCACAGGCCACTTTATTAGGTAGACCTAAAAGTGGCATCAGGTGTGGTCTTCTGCTGCTGTAGCCCACCTGCTCCATGTTTTGTGATCTTCAGAACTTGATGTAACAAGTCATATGTTTCTTCTATCTCAAACCAGTGTCTGACATCTGGCATCGACAAGGCATTTTTGCCCACAGAACTGCCACTTAATGACCATACTATGTAAACAAAGCGATGTCAGCGCCAATGTCAAAGTGAAGGTAGTTAAATCACCTTTCCTTGTGTGCTGATGTGGCTCAGAAGAAAGTACCTAATAAAGTGGCCGGTGAGTGTATATAGTTTGCTAGTAGAGTCATTTTTTCTACTTTAAAAACAGAGGAAGATCAAAGGTAAAAACAGCAACAAGGGATGTATCCACGATGGTCGAGGGGCGGGGTTTGTGACGTTGCAGTCGTTGCTATAGCAGCAGTGAACTTTGACACCTGGTGCTCTGTAGCCCTGACTGTTGGCCTGACTGCAGAAGGACTTGTATGAGCAGGACTTCATCACCCCACCTGACAAAAACAACACAGGAAGTCACCCAATAGTTCACAACAAAAGCTTTCTTTGTAGTGTTCAACTTTAAGATACTATTGCCTTAGTGATCATAAGAAACGTCACTTATAAGTGAATTGTTTTTTGTGTGGAATTTGTAAAATGATGAATTATTTAGTGCAAAAAGTATATTGTGATTTCTGCCCTGGAAATAAATAAACATTGCCCTATATGTATCCTGCCTCAAGCCCAAAGTAGCTGGGGCTAGCTCCCTCTCTAATGGCAATTGGTAGAAAATGAATGGATGCTTTTCTGTTTTTAGAGGTAGCAGAGCAAGAGCCATCATTGAAAAGGTGCTGCCAAAAATGGTCAAAAGAAGAATTACCTTTTTGAACCATTACTTGTTTGTGACCTAGAACGCTCGGCCCCCTGCTGACTGAGAGAGAGGTGTCTCCAGACGGCCATTTAAATCAATCATAACTATACGCACATACAATACAAGTCCTGAGATGAACTATAGGGTGGAAAGTTAGGCAGGACAGGGACAACTATTGGTAAAGCTACTGTTATGGTTGGAGCCTTGTCTAAATTAGGACTAAACCAGGTCCAAATCAGGACTAAACCATTACTAGGTATAAACCAGACTGAAACCAGGACTAAATCCATCCAAAACCAATCTAAACCAGTTATAAATAAGGTCTAAACCAAGTCAAAAAATGGAGGAAACCGAATGTAAACAAGGACCAAACCAGGTCAAAACCAGGAACAAGACTGATCTAAATTCAATCTAAACCAGGACCAAAGATGTAAACTGTGCCAAAAGTGTAATAGTTGAACTGGTTTTAAAAGGCCTAAACCAGGTCTAAATGTACTCACTGTCATGGCCCAGCACCACGGCACAGGCGTCAGAGAAACTGGGGCAGGGTTTGGTGCCTTGCCGGTTACAGTCCTCATTATTAGAGCCCATGCAGGTATAGCACTGAAGGGCATCGCCTGGAAGAAAGATACAAAGACAGGAAAGTTACAGATAATTTGCTCAAATGTACTTTTGATACTGGCATGACTTCATCTAACACAAAGAGACATGCTTTTCAAGCCCAATTTATTCATGAGTTGAGCATATTCTTTGAATAAAGTCAGAGAGGGAGGGCTAAATGAAGAACTGTGATGTAAGATGATGTAGAGGATAGGGCTATACTTCTGTGTCAAAACCAAAGAAAATTAAGTGTTTTCTTTGATCAGAGATGAAGATTTTGTTAGCTAGTCAGAGGCTCTCAAGTCATTGCAATGATAGAGATAAAGAGACTCATAACATACAATGATAAATAGTCCACTAAAGAACTGATCATTTCTTCCTTGACTTATATTTTTCTTTTTTCCCTCAAATGCGACAGATTGTTACCTTGTTAACTGACTATAAACAGACAACATGAACAAGCAAACATAATCTGAATGTTTCTTTTCACAAACTAGAAAAGGCTTTGTCAATACACTTGCTTGATGAGACTGCCTGTAATCACTGTAAAATGAAGAAAGACTCAAACAAAACAAGACAAACACTGCCCTAACTCTCAAAACTGAAACGCTTGTGTAGACCATTTCAGCACGTCTCCCTTAAATGCCTCACTAAAGCTCTCCGGAGGAAAGGAGCTGACCTTAGAAATATCACTTCCTTTTGAAAAACCTTTATCCATTTTTTTCCTCAAATCTAAAGTGTCTGGTTCAGAAACATCCTCTAATGCTGTTCCCTAAGAGGATCAAACAGAGCCGGACTTATAACAGTCACTAAAAGCTTCAAATGTTCCCCATAAGCACACCACTGTATCTCTTGTCTTAGATTTCAAAATGCCATTTCAGAATTTATTTGTACAAGAAAGTAAAATGGTTTGCAGCAATGTTATGAAGATTTTAGCGGTAACTCATCATCTCCTCTATCCGAGGTCGGGTCGCGGAGGCAGCAGTCTGAGCAGAGATGCCCAGACCTCCCTCTCCCCAGACATTTCCTCCAGGTCTTCCGGGGAAACTCCAAGACATTCCCAGGCCAGCCGAGAGGTATAATCCCTCCAGCGTGTCCTAGGTCTCCCAGGAGAGGCGTCCAGGGGGCATCCGAAAAAGATACCCGAGACACCTCATAGTCACAAATGGTGGGTCATAACCCAAATATGAGGAGTGGGGAGATTAAATATTGTTTAGAAGTTGGTAAAAATGTAGTTCTCTTTTCACAAACTCAAAATAGTTCTACTAAGCTCCTAAAGTCCCAAAAACTGTAGGGGTTCTGTTATCTTCAGTGGACTAATTGGGCACTAAATCAGGACTAGCCCAGGTAGCCCAAGTACCACCAAGTACAACTTAGACAACTTGCTGCAGGATCTTTTTAGGAGAGGCTCTCCTTTTATGCTGTCAAACATCATTACTATGTATCAAAAACACTTCAAATTCAAGTATATTTTCCATTTTTGAACATGAAGTATTTTTACATTATTACTCGAACATAAAGCATAAAGTTCCGTGTTGTTTTCGGTGCTTCTCTGTGTTGACAGGGCAGAATAACTGCCCCCCTCTGGAGCAGCCTGACCCCATTCTATCCCACAGCAGCCGCTCCACACACGCTTTAGGTATTAGCCTCAGCCCTATTAAAAGATTAGGAGCTGGGGAGGCATGCTACAGTAGTTACAGTGGAACATAATAGACTGCAAAACTATGGAAAATGACCCAGGAAATGAACAGCTATTAGCAAACGTGATCTGAAGAACAATTAGGCCACTACGATATAATGCGTTGTTACTCTGGTGTTTTGTCTGTGCATTTAGTATGTCGATCTGCCACTATTATAGATCATCATTGACATACAGTAAGGCATGGAAGAAACAGCATGGTCTAGAAACATTTCTCCCCTGGTACAACTTCTCCAAGTATCATCTTCAATGGACTAAAAAGCACATAATTCAGGACTGGACCAAAACATAAACCAGGTGTACATTAGCAGGACTAAATCAGGACTAAACCGGGACTAAACCATATTTAAAAACAGGGGCCAATGAAATCACAGATGGGCAATGACAAAAAAATCTAAAATTCTTAAAAATAAATCATCCTTACTGTATGTGGTCAGCAGTACTGTGGACAGCAGCAGTAGTGAACAACACTGGACCCTTCTCATATCGCCGGTGGTCATCTGCCGTGGGCCCTGATTACACACAATAAAATGCAGGCTGTTTGGTCTTAAAGACTCACAACATAATCTTCAGTTATCAGATGAGCTAATGTCCCTCAGAGGATCAGCACCTCACCAGACAGATCTACTCATGGTCTGTGGGGCTGGTCAGAAAACAACAGATAATGGAGATACTCATTGCTTTAGCCACGCCCTTCAATTCATGTTTTTTGTTTTTTTTACCTGTTGCTGTTCTGCTGGGTCAACTGTTACAAGGATGGTCAGTGTATTTGAATAGTAGCTCTCTGAACTTTACCTTTACCATAGTTGAACATAAACTGGCAATATTATCCCAAAACGTTCATTTGGTCTCCCAATAAAGTTATTAACATGACTTTTCCTATTAACAGACCAAAGTTTGAGTGTTGTACCTTGACATATGACGTAAAGAAAAAAGCAGAGTAAATCGGCCGTCTCTGCAAAAAGGAGAAACCACCTAATGGACTGGGACAAAGCCAAAGTCACCGAGAATAATAAACACCACCATTGGCTCAAAGAGCCATCCAAATCACAGGACAGCAAATTGAGACGAAGGGGCAAATTTTTGGTCCCACACCTGGGATGCTATCTTGAAGTTGGACTGCAGAGGGCGCTGTTCTCGCACCAAAATCTGTATAAATCAGCTGCAGGCTACTGTAGAAGTCGAAACAAGTCAAGGTACAACACTCAAACTTTAGTCTGTTAATAGGAAAAGATAAGTTAATAAACTGGCAATATAAGCTAACTACTAACTAACTACTAACTAACTAACTAACTAACTAACTAACTATATGCAAGTCAAATGGTACTGCAAATAATTACTATAGTTAGAGCTTATAAGTAGATGATGCATGTGATTGTAATATGTGTGAAGTAAATAATGCATTGATGTTTTATTCCTTATCTGTACTATACATTTGGATAAGCTAGAGTATGATACAGGCTGCTCTATTCTTTACATTCCACTTCAACTCTCCACTGGTCATTATGGTTAGTACTGGTACTCACTCTACCTAATAAAGTGGCCATGATGTGTTCTTCTGCTGCAATACCCCATAAGCTTAAGGTTTTAAATCACCCTTTTCCAAATTGTCACGCTTGCTTCTGACTTTAGCAAAAACTACCAGTAGATTGAGTATCCCTAGTTATTAAATGCCCAAAGAGTGTAATTGTACAAATATTTACAGTAAAGCAATGGTCTGCTTTGGTCTAGTGACTTATATCTTTATCAAATATACAGAAGACACATCACAACAATTTGTAGACTGGGACTTTTGATATACTAATCAGGTTTAGTGAATCATGATCAATAAATTACGTTTGTATTTTGTATTTTCTGTTCCCAAGGCTTTGCTAAAAAATATAATATAATAAAAACTAAAGGTCAGCCCACAGAGTTGTATTGCCATCTTTTATTGCACTTTGAAGCTGATGCTGTACAGTAGTTATTCTCAGTGTGACACCACGACCAATGCAGTTACTGGGACATCAATCCAAATTAAATTACCCTTGGTCACAACTGAATACAAGTCTTATATAATTACCATCATATCAAAATAAAATACCCCAAAAATAAAGTTACATCATTTCATTGAATAGTACGCTATGACAAGAAGCTCTGACCAATATCTACAAGGTTAACATGAAAAAGCAGGGCAAGAAAGTACAATTATCTACTATCAAAATGCATCTTTGATATTCTTTCCGGAAGTATATTTACAAACAATAACATTACAATACCTTTCCATATATGTCACATGCAGGAAGCTACAGATAATGTATATCAATTTAAGTCTCTTTTCAAAATCTATCTTTGTCTCGTATTTATAAGGAGTCAACAACATGATAAGGGTAAACAGTCTTCTCCCTCAGTGGCTGTCATGGCAACATCATTCTAGATAATTTATACCCATTCGTGCACACAGCATACGCACCATTTACTCATAACATTCGCACAATTGTTCACACTCTCAAAAGTGATATGGTACATTTCTAAACCCAGATAAAACCCAAATACAGTACAATATACACTGACACATCGAAATGTACAAACTCATAAAAAAGAGGCCATTTTTGTTCAACATTAATAACATGAATCCATCAGGTCAATCCAGTTTCTAGTTCCAGTTTTTTAAATGTTGTGGACTGGCAGCTAACTCTTTCCCATTTTGGCAATCAGCTCATCGCAGATCTTCGTCAACTCCTCGATCTCTTTGTTCTGTAACACACAGATGAATTTAAATGATATTAGTAATAGTTCAAAATGAGTAACAATAGCAAACCGCCAATTTATAGTCAAGTCTAGTCATCTTGTCCAGTTTATGTTTATGTTAGCAGCAGTGGATTCCCATTTCCAGTTCAACCATTACAAGTATATACAGCATAACACATAAAGCACAAAAAGTAAAGCAATTTGGGTAACACTAAAAAACACCATTGAATTATAACTAGTGTTCCATGTTATAACCACAAGAAAATCCATGAAAGTTTGTAAAAATGTGTGTTAATTAAGTATATATAAACTACTCATGCATTAATTAATTACTTATTTATTAATGCTTTATTAATGCTAAATAGAGGTGAGCTATTCTAGTGTTACCACAATATGTGTTTAATAGATTATTTATTATTCTCATGGCAATAAATCTTATACATCATTGGGAATAATTCCGTTGTAAGGAATATGCATTTCAGGGATTGAGTTGCATCCATAATTTTTTTCCAAATGCCGATCATCTTATTCTGCCAGTCTTTTGGAATAGTTCTGTTTGATGACTGTACTGTCTAATCTATTGCCAATAAGCATCCTAAGAAAAAGTCTATTATACACACATTGCATTGATTTCTGTGCAACATTGTGAGTTTTAATTAAATATTTATGGAATTGAGTTTTGTTTCTGACCTTTTGCTCTAGTGTCCGCTCCAGAGAGTCCACCTTCATCTGCTCTTTCCGGAGACTGGCCTGGTACGCGGCCTGCTCCTGCTTGGTTTTGACCCGCACTTGTGCAATCTCCGCATTAGCCCTGCATTAGAAAACATGCAATAATAATAAGAATTCACCTCTCCATAACCTCCACAAGACTATAAAGACTCACATTTGTAAAGCTGTACAGAATGACCCTATATAAAAGCCTTAAATTAAACACAGCCTCTATAAGTAATCTATAGAAACAGTTAATTACATTGGCGTTCCTCCAAACATACTTCATTTGGGGTTTTTCATTATTGTGGCAGTAGTATATTGTTGTGCACTTCCTTTGGGGAGAATCTAAATGAACTTGATATAATGAGACTATGTATTGACTTACTTGTCTAGTTTCTCTTCTGCGTGAATCTTCAGGGCTTGATAGCGCTGCTCCTCTTTCCGTACCCGCGACAAATACTCCTGAGCGCACTTCTTCAAAACCTCTTCATTCTGAAACGGTGATATAAAGTTTAATTAGTGGACATGTTGAAGCTTATGGGCAAAATACGCAGTGCTGAGCAAATGTATAAGGCAAGTAATGCAGTAAAGTCACATTTTGGATCATTGTTTGGATCCACAATTTTTACATCCTCTTATCATTGTGACATAAACCATTGTCTAATTAGTAACTATCTTCTCCTGGTTTACTACATCCACAGACCTGATCTAAACATCATTGAGTCTGTCCGGGATTAGCATGAAGAAACAGAAAGACCGGAGCAGTCAGCAGCTGGTGATAAAATGCTGGGAAGAATCTACCTGTTCTTTAGAAATATATAATGTGGACTGTTGTAGTCACATGACTGGATTAAGATGTCCACACTGGAGCTATTTACATTAACACAGTTTTGCACAGTACTGAATAGTATTATACCATAATAGTAAAGTTTTTTATATTTGCAGGTGTCACCTTGCGGAAGCCCTCTAGTACATCTTTCATCTTCTCGTAGCGTCTGAAGAGATCGGCCAAAGACTTTTCAACTGAGTTGAGATCGGCCAGAGCCTGGTCCTTCTCGAGGATGAGCTGCTGTATTGTGTGGTGGGAGAGGGACTTCTCCTTCTGGTCATCCTCTGGTGGACACAACACAAATGTAATCAATCATATCACTGTTTATGTAGAGACCTGACTGCTTTGGTACAAATATACAGGGCCTTCACCTTTACCAACACCATGGCCATACACAGCATTGAGGTCGTGTTTGAAGGTTTATTATTTATATATCACAAAAATGGACCACTATCCAGAACAGAAACCACAATAATTTAGACAAATCTTAGAAAAAATAATGTAATCAAATTCACAAATATACAACACTAAACCAGAGCTAAATCAGTTGTAAACCGGGTCTAATCCAGATCTAAACTAAGCCTACATTTCAAACCATGACAACATTATGATAAAATCAGGGCTAAGCCAGGTATAAACTTAATGGTCACAGATGATTTTGTCTCAAAACGCCATGACTACCCTTTTTGGATCGTAGTATGTCACAGTGTCAATATGCATGCATACAGTACAAAAACATCCACTGAACTACAAATATGTGGAAGTTAGTGAATGATAACAACATTGTACAACATTAATGACTATCAGTGAAGCATGCAAAAGAAAGTACTAAACAGTGGGACAGGCCACAGGTCTGTTAAGAAACTGTTTCTACTGAAAGCTATAAAATACACATTGCCCTATTTATTCCACTGTAAATCCCAGGCCTAGATAATGAACCTGCTTAAGTCTGCATAAATAGACATAGTGGTCATTTACTGCTCTGAAGTAAAGTGCACATAAGCAATTAAGTTACTGATGTGGAGCAGTGGTTATTATAGTCAATTTTTAAGAACTAGAATGAGGCAAAATTAGGCCCTAATCCTGGAAAAACTCAGATCTAAACTAATTGATTGTTAATTCATTAATTTAACAAGATAAATGCATTGTCTGATAAACAGCCAACAGCCGGCAATGCTTTAAACGTAAAAAAAGCCATCTTCAAATACTTCTTAATGTTACTATTCAAGTGTTAGCATAAGAGCATCTGAAACAAATGCCAAAGAAGTATGGAAAGAATTAACACCAATATCGAAAAAGCAAAAAACAAGCAGAGGTCACTGAATGAGATGAAGATGTCTCCCCGATGGACAAATGAAGAGAGCCATGTGACACAGACAGGTGTAGGGCGATAGAGCTGTACTCACCTGGCATGCCTGTCAGAGGCAGAGGTATCAAATAGTAAAGGGGCAAAGATGGCAGCAGAACAGAAAAGAAGGGAGTGTGTTATAAGTCAAGCTGTGCGGGCAAGACATGTGACGCAAGCCGAGCAACAGACAGGCATCTTCTGTGACAGTGCTTTAAAGGGACCCTACAGAGCAGCTTTTTTGGGGAGCTGTTGTGTTATCTCTGCTGAAAAAGTGTACATGTCCCTTAAGGCCCTCTTTCCTCCTGCGTGGCACACCCACATTATTGATACATCCAATGAGTGTTTTCAGGATTAACCAAACACGTGTAAAGAAAACAGAATACAACTATGAATATACTTTTGACAAAAAAATTGAGTGAGCATATTAGGGTCACCTTTAATGAAATTGGGTACAGGGGATTAGACAGCAAAAAAAAACATCTTGATGTCAAGAAGGAGTTAAAAAAAATGTAAGAAGCAGAAGCAGGAATAATTTAGAGCCTGAGCCTGAGCCTGCAGTAGAATTTAATAAGTGAGGAAAAATGTACATCTCTCTGAAGGCATCGTGATTCAGGTCATGTCAGTGCAACAGCAAACATAAACTGTGTGTCACAAGAGAAATAAACATTATTTTTAACATCTCGCGGAAGTTGGATTAAGACATATGAGAAAAACACATTCCTGTTTTTGCAGTTTGCAAATTAAATGGCGTAGCAACAAGAAGTGATAAAGGTTTGAGCAAATAGCTGAAAATAAAGTGTGTGTGAGAACTTGTGTGTGTGTGTGTGTGTGAACTTGTGTGTGTGTGAACTGTGTGGGTGTGAACTTGTGTGTGTGTGAACTGTGTGGGTGTGAACTTGTGTGTGTGTGTGAACTTGTGTGTGTGTGAACTGTGTGGGTGTGAACTTGTGTGTGTGTGAACTTGTGTGTGTGTGGACTTGTGTGTGTGTGAACTGTGTGGGTGTGAACTTGTGTGTGTGTGTGAACTTGTGTGT
>JAVQKC010142722.1:0-13300 GCA_036025475.1 Philypnodon macrostomus
GTACTCTTACTCTTTCTAGATTTCCAAGATTTTACTCAAGTAAGAGTACAGTTACTTCAAAATATTATTACTCAAGTAAAAGTCAAAAGTATTGTGCAGTAAAGCTACTCTATGGAGTAACTCAAGTAAATGTAACTGAGTAAATGTAACTTAGTACGACCCACCTCTGGTTTGAGACTGTATAAAAATATGTGTCTATACGCAACTGGAGCTAAGATCGTTTTAAGTGTAGCAATATTCCGAATGTAGTCTATAAATGATGCCATGCCAACTATACAGAAGTAATCTTAACAAATTGAATTATCTGAGACGAATAATACATGCAACAGTTCCAGACAAATATTTTCAAAATAAAACCACAGAGTTAGAGCACCTAATCAAACAGCAAATGTGCCCCTGCGCTTGATTAAATATTGAGCTTAGGACTTTCCCCATATCTTTTTTCATTGGCCTGCTGGCATTTGGCAGCCAAGGAGCTTCAAACTCCCATAAGTCCACTCGGTGAAAGTGCTGAGCCAGCAGATCAAAGAGTGGAAATGTCATGGAGTGAAAAGTAATGTAGCACAAGTATACATCATTAGAGAAACTTCCTCACATTTGACTTTATAGATCGAGAAGCTGTCCAGATGAACGCCTGGGGAGTTCACTCAGGACCACAACACAATCTCTTAAGTGATTCAGGAATACCATTTAGCAGGAGAAGTTTCACTATATACGGAAGAACTTTTGTTTTGGTGGGGTTTTTTCCCGTTTATATTTCATTGTGTTGGGATTAGGTATTTAGTGTATTTATCCACCAAACCAGCTCACTTTTCTGCACAATACTATTTCTATTGCCATCTTTTGATAACATTAAGATGGTTACTATTGTATTTCTGTCTGCATCGTGAGGTAAACGTGCTCCTTTTCAGATTGTGTGTGACAAAATCCACACTGTATTAAGTTCAGCAAAGCCCTAATGTATGCAAGACGTAATGACAGACGTACTTTCACATGTTTCTTTGAGTTAAACTGATGAAAATATAGCGTTCTTCTATTTCTATATATTTTCTATTCTTCCCGCACCACACACATCACAACGGCTCTGTCTTATATTGTTGTATGTCAATATTGCCACCTGCTGATAATGAAATACAACGGAGGAATAATAGGCCTATTTAACTGTGATTAGATAATGGTTAGGAGCACTGTTTATTTGCGATTGAGCTGGCTGATTTATATCAGGCTTACATTTTGTTTACATTTTTTATTTTTTTTACATAGTCCTTTACTACATTGTATCTACCTCATTTAGTACAATGTAATACACTGTGTAACAAACTGTAATAACAACATTGTACATACAGAATGGTTAAGGTTACTGTTCGATACAATGTAGTTACATGTTAATACAGTTATACACAGTGTATTACATTGTACTTAATGAGGTACAATGTAGTTAGAGGCTATGTCAACTAAAGTGTACATTTTCACATATTGGGGGAGCCTGATGTGAATGTATGTCAGTGTATTGAATGAAGCCAAGGTGTCCATCAACCATTAACTTAAAAGGTCCTATATTATGTAAAATCAACTTTTCTGAGCTTTTGATTGTAATGTTGACCTCAAACGCATACCTAAAGTTGTGTTTTGTTTCATTTGGGCATGTTTGAGTAATTAATTATGTTGAACCTGAGCTTAAAACGGCTTGACCATGGTATATACCTATAAGTGATAAATTGGGGCAAGCCACAAAGTGCTCCTGCTTGCTCCTGCACTGTCAACAAACACCTAGAGAATCTGTTGCCACCACCATTTAACAACATTTTTCATTGGAGGTGATGTGTGTTTGGTGTGAGGGTGTCAAAGCTTTGTTTATATCCCAGAAGAAGTAAAAAGTAGCCCCGAAAACCGGCACGAATGGTTTGTTCCTGTCTTGAAATAGGAACAGGTGAGACTGGCGTCTAATCAGACCGTTTCTCATTGAGTCCAAGTGGGAGCTTCACAATGATGGCTGCTTTTTGAAGTGTAATATTTAGCTTTCTTTAGAATGCCTAAAACACAATCAATTATAAGATGCCTGAAGCTATTTTGGAGCTCACTTTCTATTTCCAAACCTTGCTGCCCTCTTGGGGTCCCTATAACATTAGGCTTCCTGTCACCACTGGCCCTAGGGCTGGACTTTGGACATGCCTGACCTTGACTTGTCACGTGGTCAATGTATTTATATAGACTAAATAATGTAAGTAAATGTCATATAAGAGTATCATTTCACAAATCCCTGTATGTTTTTTGAACGCACCTCAAAACAATTACACCTGCCTTTCTGAACATACCTCTCTGTCGTTAAAATACCATTTCCCCTGTTACCGGCTCGCTCCCCTGTGCTACATCAAATATCACTTCAACTTTTCCCCTCCATCTTTTTTTGTTCCACTCTTCACCATTGTATTGTTCGACCTTGAGTGAGATGCTGTCAGGCGCTTTTTAGAACATAAGCGTTGCAGTTTCCCATGATCCTCTGGGAGACGCCGAGGTGAGAGCTGTGGCCCGGTAGCATTCCGAGTGGCTGGCAGCGGATCAAAAGCAAACGAGGGTTCCTGAGCTCATTCCAATTATAACGGCACACACTATCAACTACAAATACAAACAGCACGTAAGTGATAGTGCTGGTGGCCTGGAGGACCGCTGCCAGAGAGCGGGCAGCATGCTAATCAGGATACCTCTTGCCATGGGCTATTTAGGGAATAGCCTCTCATCCCGACCAATTCCCCATGCTTTAGCCAGGGAAAAAGAAGGAGAAAAGGGGGAGTGAATTCCCCGAGTGCACAATCCAAGGACAAAATTATTAGAAAATGGATCTTTATCTTTGCTCTTGGCCAATATCCATATTAATTACAAAAAAGAGAGAGTAAAAACATGTGCTTGTAAGGAAAATATGAAATACTAACATTGGTTCTGTTGGTGCTGGTCAACCCAAAAGGTATATATCCTTTTAGCAGGATCTAGCCAAACAAGCTCCTCAGTCATTCGCACATCACTTCACAGTTTATTGCAATTAGTCCGATTATTCATAACAACATCTTTTCCCCAGCATCCCCGGTGTCGCGGGCACATCCAGGAAAGTGATTTATATCCGGTCAATTGTCATGGGGAGAAGAGGAGAGTGAGCTGTAGTGGTCGGGAATGGTGGTGGGTGGGTTTTTTTTTTTTTGGTGCCTGTACACGGACAACCCCTCGGAGCTTGGCAACTCTCCAGAGCCACGCAGGGGCGGCGGGGTACGGCGGGAGCCCGAGTGAGAAGCACACATTGCACACCACGGGACCCCACCAGCCCCGGCCTGAAGGTACAACTCTCAAGGACATGGAGAACTGGGGCAGAGAACTTCCAAAGCTACCCACTGTTAGGGCAAGAGGAGTTAAAAAAGAGAACAATTTTGTACAGCATCTCTCTGTGTTTGTGATGCTAACATGGCGGTTAGCATGTTGTTGCATGTCAGCTGGAGGTATCGGCTTAAGTGGCAACCTCCAATTAGTGAAGGCTCTTTAAAAATGCCTACAACTAGAAATCCAGATGTAAAGTCAAATCAGTCACATTCTAGTTCAGGGATAAATGCTCTGTAGACAGAAAGGTAAAGAATCCAATAAACAGGAGTTGGTGTCTTAGTGATTTTCTTGCAATAGTACATCACTTTGTACACGACTGACCACCGAGAACATTGACTATTGGCCAGTGACTATTGACCTCATCTGTATAACTGTGAGTGGCATCTCATGGTAAGAATTCTATAAAGTGCGGAATACCTAACTCTTAAAAAAGGGAATGTATTGCTTCAGATGAAACGCATGCTACTACATATTGTAATTCTGATATCCTGGTGAAAAATCATTACTGAGTTGTACAAAACCACAGGAAGTGAGCTGCTTGAATCACTTAAATACTGTTTTCTTATGGCATCCACGGAAGGACAAAATTTTGGCTTATGCGAACGAATTCAAAATGCAGTAAATTTAGATAAAACATGATTAGACCGGTTCATTACTGCATAACTGGGTACTAAAAAGTACTAATTTTGAACATGCAAAAGCCCTGTCACTGGTTGCCATGGCTGCGGTGTGTGATTTTGAACTGGTGTCCAATATTCACCTGATTTGGCACCACATTTTTTCAAAAGACTCACTACAATTGCTTTCAAACACTGTAACTGCACCTGTCAGTGATTTACTACTTTTACTCCTGATATTCTTGTGATGTTTACTCCTGTAGTCTACGCCCTTCACTTCTGATATTAGATCAAAACTCAAATCTCAAATCTAATGTCCTTTTTTGTCAAATAAAGCAGCCCACTGTAAACTGTTGCCTTTTCTGTCCATTGTGCTTCCAGTCAGGATCTCAGGTTTACCGCAGGACACTTCACGGGGAAGGAACCACACTGGTCTGAGATGGAGTACCCCCAACCAAACCTTAGCCCATCGACCCATTGTACCATCCTGGGCCTCTAATGGAAGTCCCGGGCATCCAGACGTCTCCCCCGCTCCGACATGGGCGTCAAGTAGGGCTCCACTCATCATTGCGAACAGCACGACTCTCGCGCCCCTCCTTCCCTCCCTCGGACTTGGGGCTTTTTGGGAACATTGCGTGGGGCAGATGTGTCCAGATGAGCACGTTCTAATTTGCAGGCCCAGGTTAATGCGCTGCCAGTGGCCTCCCGGAGGATCAATAACTTTATTTCCCTAAAACGCCACCGTGTGGAGATCCAACTCACAGGGCGCTTTTAATACCGCAGTGGTTCCATAGACGAGCGGGCCCCGGATCGATTGTACCCATGTGGAACTACGTGCGTCTTCTGGGGAAGGATCTATTTGTGTCACTCTGGGCCGGGCATGGGGGCTTCACTGGAGGAGTTTGAGCGCTCAGCCAATGGAGGATGCCAAAAACATCAAAACAGGCATGTTTACAGATTACCCAAAGGGAAAGCAAATTACAGCAATTATGCAGGCTGTGGGAATACTGATATCACCGTTCCTGCTATTCCGCACAGACGCTACTAGAGGTGACGTGAAGGAAGCTACAAAACAGCACACACCATTTGATTTGATGGCTATACCCTCAACAAACAACAGGATTTAGAAAAATCACAAGATATCATGCATGAACAACAACGTCTTTCCAAAAGGGAACCCTATTAACGCGTAAGCAAGAATGATAATACTGATAATAACCTTTTCTCAGAACGTATTTAGCTATGAACAAAACATCCAGTAGAACAGACACATGCAGCACATATAAAGTGAGCAGCATAATGAAAGCCTTAACACTATTGGAGATATGGAGATTTGCACCCAAAACAGACTACACATGTGCAGTGCATTATATAAGACACTAATCATCACCTACTAGTGGAAATTGTTACGTGGGATGCTTATTGAAATACTGTATTTTTTGAGGCCCCTTTCAATCATGGGCCCTTACAATCAGCCCAACCTTACCCCCCCTATACAATGTCTGCTAATCTTAATGTAAAATATAAGTAGCAGTAAATGTTGTCAACCACTACTGCTACTATCTCAGACCCTGTCCACACGGAGACAAAAAACGGTATCACGGGCTCACGCAGCTCCACTGTAACACTGTAGTGTGTATGCCCGGCCTGTTGGTGGCGCCGTGACACTTCCGGGAAAATACTGGGTAGCGCCATGTTTGTTGTTATTGTCAGAGTGCAGCAGGTTAGACGAGCGAGGAGGGGCCACAACGTAATCGTTTCAGAAATGAGGAGTATTGCTCGGAAACATGGAACCGGCATTTTGAAATCTTCCCACTCTGGAAAATGATCGTTTTCGGGCTCCCAAAACACCTAAATTTATTTTATTTTATATTTTATATTTTATATGTTATATTTTATATTTTATTTATTTCAAATTAAAATAACAATCAGAAATGTTTACATGACAATACAAAAAAAAGGAGCAGAGAGAAGAATATATCTTCTATTTTCTGCCCCCTTAACAAAAATATTTACTTTTCACATTCTGATAACAAATGCTAAAATGTGCATATGGCTAAACTCGCCTCCGTGTGGACAGGGCCACATTCGCTCAATATTTGTATCACACTTTCAAATAAAAATGTAACGTTTTTCCTTATTCAATCTACTAAAAATGTTAGAAAATGTAAGAATTATAATTCAATGATCTTCTCCCTTTCTTCAAGGAATACCGTTTCACCCAGACAATAGCGATTATTCATGAATCATGATGGTAAAGGTTCCCCACATTGCCTTACATTGAACCCATTTACCCTCTCCGTGTTTATCTCATACATCAGCGCCAAGACAATATACTGCGGGCACAAGGAGACTTATCCAAATTACAGGCTTTTGTTTGGAGCTGTCCTGACATATTCATGACCGGGGCCATAATAGTCAGATTCCTGTTCCATTCCCCTGGGAGAGCAGTGAAAATGGTGTCACATCCAATTACCGCACAGCACTGTAGAGGTAAATCAAAACTCGTGCCGTGAACTCTGAATTCCACACATGCAGCAGACAACAACGCCTCTGTCAACATTGATAGAATATTGGAAAATGCTTTGCCATGGTAACTTGGAGGTTGTGGATGGATTAGGTCGGTGAATATTGCATGATATGGACTTTCTTGAGGGAGAAACAACTGCTAACTTTGCACACGCCTCTTGCTCTGCACCAATAAGATGCTTTTTTTCGTTGTGCACTCAAACCTTTGTCTTTACGGTAGTCTTTGGCAGGCCTGGTGGTTTGCTAGTTGGAGGCTATCTCAGCAGTGCATAGCCCCGTTTCACCCTGGAGTGGTGCAAAGCTCCTGCCCAATAAAACAGGCTGCCTCCCCAGGGCCCCTCCCTCAAGCCTCCAGTCAGCGCTTGTTTTTGCACCATTTATTTAGTGTGACACATCTCCAATTAAACTGTGGAGGCTGCTGCATTCCCCCATAACTACCTCTTATACCTCCCAATAGACTTTCTGTCACAGTGAGGCTGGGTATGAGAGAGTGAAAGGCAGAGTTAGTGGCCGGGCGAGTGAGAGAGAGGAATCACATCTTGCCTGCCAGCTATGATCACAATGTCATTTTTCCCTCAGTGGTTAGGAGCCTCCACTGAAAGGCGCCCTGAATTATAATGATCAAAATATTGAACAAGATAATCATTCCCTCAAATGATGCTGCCACTTCACTATTTGAGTTCAGCCAACACACACCAAGAGTAGAGAATCAGTGTCAAGGTAGCATATGAGGTGTGGATCCACATATTTTGTAAAGAAATGTATTTTTATATTTCTTTTACTACTAGAGCTAAAACGATGTGTTAGTAGCGTCTGCTGAATGAACATGTTTGGTTTAGGCCCTTCCTTTGCCAGACATTTAAAATATTCCATAAATGATTCAAAACATAGATTTGCACTTAGCATAGCCTACAGGGCATTACAGGCTACGTCAGCTATAGCTACCACTAACTTTATTTCTCATACTCTGTATATTCTAATAGCTGACCTTATAATCTCAGTAGTCTATACCATGCTAACATACCATGCTAACGTAAATAGTGTTTTATATGACTATTTTTGTCTGCACCCTTGAAGTGTGTCATGAAATGTCACCATCAAACTAGTATCACTACCAAGCATTTAAATAGAAGGTTTAATGGGAGCCCCAGTCTCCTTGCCACCTCTTTATTCTCCCCCATTGGCCCAGACACAGTCACAGGAGGAGTGACTTTGTGCGACCCCAGTTCCGTCTGCGAGAGCGCAGCTGAGGGCAGCAGCTGCCAGAGAGGACTGGTGGGGGAGCACCCAAAACGCCAGCTCTGCCAAGAGCAGAGGCCGGGGGGAGCCCCACTGGCAGCTGGGATGGGTGGGGCGGCCAGCTGTGGAGCAGCAGGATGGTGGGGTGACTAGAAGATGCCACTAAAGCAGAGGGTATATAGACAAACTGTTTTTAGACTCTCACTAAGAACACGGAGTACATGCGACATAAATAAGCAGTAAAAGTCCACACATTCCTGAAAACACATCTGTTCCTCTCTCACACAGACACTCATCACCAGCACCAGGGCGACCCACACAGTCTGTGGACCTCTTAACACCACCACTGCTCTGCCATCACATGCTACGGCCACACATCTGCTCTGCCATCTGTATCACTCCCCCCAATGTGACAGGTAGTCCCTCTCCCTCTCTGGAGGAAGCAGGAGGGGAGAGGGGGACATGGAGGTAATTTTGGGTGTAAATGTGCTCTGGACCTCTCTGGATGCATCTGGACAAAGCAGACATGCTGCTGAGTGGGGCAGGGTCATTACCAGCTGGAAACTCACGAGATAAGCAGATGAAGATGGAACAATTAGATCTCACAGTTAGGTTATGATAGCACCAATCGTGCACACGTATTTCATGATTATTCTGTTAGGTGTAAATAATGCAAGTCAAAATAAATTAAAGATTCTTCCAATTTATTATAATGTACAGTTATACAGTACAACGCCATGAACAACAAATGTGACCACCACTTCAATGGGGCGCAGATGCAAAATATTAAACCGGCCATATAACAATATGAGCGTCCCTCCCCTCTCAGCTGCTGTACATAAGTGATCAATAAGGTATGCGCCATAAAACAGCTATCAAGCTAGTGATAGAAAACTACACAACCGCTCGTTACTGTGAAATTAACAAATTCATTGTACAACATTATTTTCACATTTTATGTTACATTTCTGACAGTAACATCTGAATATTCACATACAACACTACCTGAATGACATCAACCAAGAGGATTATTACAAAAACTCAGCATTGTGACGAACAAAAACATTTAGTGTCTTCCTTCCCATTCACCAATTTGCAGTCAATGGACAACACTAAGGAGCTTGTTTGAAGAAATAAAGAGCGACTGTACTAGTGGCTACATAATACTGTATTGGGCATCATTTTTGTCATGATTTTTCTCAACTGATGTAAAAATATAATCTTAACATGATCCAAATGAGACTTTTCCCACAACTACAGGATACAGCAACAACTGCATGCTTTCTCCAGAGCAATTCTTTAAATTCTAGTTATCAGTATCTGATGGGACATTCACTGCATCTATTTTCCATTTTTACAAAAAGAACTTGCACAGTGTCCATGTCACCAATGATTGCATTGGATTCCACAGTTGTACAATTTAACAAAATAAAAAAAAAAGATATAAAAAACAATGTGCTGGATGGGTCCATCATAAAAAACATTGACACGTACACTTTATGAAATAAACGACACAGCTTTAGTACTAGTTCTGTCTTATACAAAGTTAGCTTGATCTAAAAAGCATAAAATATATTTTTACATCATCACATACATCGAGACGTGTACTGTACCATGGCCTTAGCTGTAAGTTCTTTAGGTGCATTATGTCATCTCTAAGCCCCCACTGCTGGCTTTATTGCTTAATATTGACAGGGTGCTGAAGGTTAAAGAAAGAACGCACCAGAATCAATGCATCTGTACCCTGAACCATCTCTGATATCCAAAAATTTAGTTTCACAATCAGCAATGCTTAAGAATAAGGCAGTTTCGCTTTTAAGGCATTGCTACTTTGAGACAGTCATGGTCTTACAATACATGATCAACACGTTTTATAGGCATGAATCCCAAATGGAGAAGGGGCAATGTGTAACTGTTGGGTACTGGTGTGTCTCAAGTGAGCTGCATTCAGCCTTATAGTCTGCTTGTCAGTAAACCAGGGTTAACAGGTTGATGCATCTTTCACTGCTGGTAATTTCCATACTGGCCCTGTAAAGAGAAATGCATCAAGATCTTAGTCAAAACAACAAGAAAAAAAAACAAAAAACAAAAAAAGAGCACAGCGAGATTTGATTTTGAACTGTATTTTTAGGTGTTGACCAGCAGGTGGCAGCATGACATCACAACGGAGCACCTTTTTTGGGTTCTATACAACAACCCTTTTCCTAATCATTCCTCATTGACAAAATAAACGTCATTGTGCAGCTAGGCATGCTATATTTGAGACCTGTTGACTTATACTTAACCCCTGACAACAAATCAGTAACAGCAATAAGAATGAAAGGAAACAGTCAAATAAATAGGTATTATGGAGAAGTTAAGAATGCAGCTTAAGGCAACGGGTAAAAACAAGTCTATATTGGATACAGCAGGTCTTCACAGCAACCATTACCTTTGCTTCTTACAGAGCTAGTCAGGGGTTCAAATCTCTGGTCTTTATTTCCTCATGTGCCCCTGAATGTTCAAAGATAAAGACATCAAAGTGCAGCTGTGGTCCCAACATAAGACCACAAGTACAGGGCAATATATATACCCCCATTTTAACCACTTAAATATAATTTGTAAACTTTATCAACATGGGATACTTTACACTCTCATTAGCAAAGACAATATATACAAATAGATATTGCAAATCAAGGGCAATATAAAACATTATATTTGTTGTTAAAATACTTACCTGATCATAGCCGTATGGACGCTGCTGTTGGCCCTGTGGCGGCCCGGGCTGAGGTGGTCGATATCCCCCGTACTGCTGCCCCTGGCCTTGAGGGTAGTTGGGGTACTGGCCGGGACCACTTTGAGAGGGACCTTAGGGGGGGGAAAAAAAATCTTGCCATAAAAAAAGTTCAAAATGGATGACTTGCATGAAAGTATACTGTTGGGACCTAAATATAACCGGAGCAATGGAACACGTTTTGCTCATTAATCGATTTCAACCCAAACTGGGCAAACTCTAGATAATCTTGGCTCAATTATGAATGGGGTACAATAAAAAAAACCTGATGCCTTTCAAACTCTGAACTAGGGGTGGGCGATAAGGTAAAAATATAATATCAAGATTTCATTAAGACTTTGTATTTTTTGTCTTACACAGTAAACTACTGCTCAGTGTCTTCAGAAACCTTTTATCTACATATTCAGTGTACATCCAATTCATCCAGTGTTCATCATAATACTAATACTATATATTTTTTTACTTAATACAAACACTGGCATTGTTGCAGTAAAAAGGACTTCACTTTCCAGATTAAGCAGATTCTCATAACTTCATATCACGATCTGATTTTTATCGTAATATCGCCCACCCCTTCTATGATTCTATGTTCAGAATGATGCTGTTCTAAGGCAATGACAAAGTTGGAGCTTCCGTCCGAGACATCAATAAGAACATTTTGGACTTTAATAAAAAAAACAGCAAAACTAAAAATCACTTCGTCAACCCTCATTCCAAACAACGATCGATGCAGGAGGCGGACAGGAATGGGCAAGAGGCGGAGAGGGTCTGGAGTCAAATGAGGCCCACGCAGCATCGTTAGGCGCTGCTAATGCCTTCTGCTGTTGAGCATAACCTTGTGGGGGCCTCGGAGAAAAGTGTGTTGGTGCCAGATGGAGCTCACCTCACAGCCTCTGCCTCTCCGCGAGCTCATTACCGTCATGAGCCCTGGCTCCGACGCGGCCTGACTGATGGAAGGTTCGACTGAAAAATTGGATCAGGCGGAAATAGACACGAGTCTGGAAGGAACGCCAATACAGCATGTCAAACTTTTCGAAGACTGTATGCCCACAAAGAACGCCTTGGATAAATTGCTCAAAACATGAGCAAATTGCATGTAACCTGTTGCATCAGAATGTTTATTCACTTTCTATGCATTGCCAATATATTAAATTAAAGATTACATTTTTACTATTAAAGATTTGTACATTTCCATCAATGTAAAAAAATCATATTGTTGAAATTGACTCCTTTAAGGGTTTTTGTGCAATTTAATTACATTTATTTTACAAATAAGCCACATGGCATGAAAAGCAATATTTTACTATATTTTTTAAAACGGCATCTATTTCAATTAGGAATATGCTGTGGAAAGCTTTAAGTGAATTATAGATTTTTGGCATAAGCTTTTGCAGTTGTGGTAGTTTAATTACTTCTGTGTGAAAGAGCACGTTTAAACTTAAAACCCCACTAGGTTTATTTTTAAAACAAGGAACATCCTGTTGAAAGCTTTATAATCGATATCTGAATGTTTAACTAAATGTTGCAGTGGTTAGGATTTTGATTATTTATGCAGGAAATATATTAACACCTACTTACACATAAATGCATCATGCAAATTATCCTGGGGGTTTCTGGATGTTCAGAACTAATTTAAACAGAATCCAGTAAAACATGTGTCGTCGAGAGGCTTATAAAACACATACTATACTAATGATGAAATGACTCAAAGGGATAGGCTTAAAAATTAAATTGCACTTGAAGTCAAGCTTTGGGTTTGTACAAGGTCCCAAAGGTTTAAAGAGAATATGTATCTTTCAATTTTAATTTGTGTATGTATATTTGGATTGTAGCATCAGAAACTGAATAGAGTTTAAAAGTAGGTAAGTAAAAGGAAATAATACAAAAACAGTTTACAATTTTATTATATTCTGGCACCATTTACAAATTCGTATTCAAAGGTGCTTTCCACTTTACTACAACTGTGTCAATTTAAACTGAATCGCCTGGAGAAATGCTAATATGGCTCTACCAAACCCCAATCCCCCGACCATTCATTAAGGTGCCAAACTTTGACATGAGTTTGGCACCTTCACTCCTATATTCCAGAGGGTAGTAACCAGTTCACAGAGGACGAGTTACACAAACACCTTGAATGAGCTACTGGTATGGCACTGCAAGGATTGGTACTGACATACTGAAAGTTTTTTGTACCAAATTGTCCCATACTGTACTGCTCCAGTAGGAACATGCTGTATGTAGATTATTTACCATAGCCTTGCTGCTGTGGTGGGTAACCCTGCTGACCCGGGTACTGCTGCTGAGGAGGGTAGCCCTGCTGCTGAGGGGGGCCTTGCTGGTAGGCTTCCGGCTGCTGACCGTACTGGGCATTACCTTAGGGGGCAAAAAAGCAATGTAAAATGCCAACATGCCGAAAATTACAGCTCAGCAGCAAACAAACAAGCATAGGTTAGTTAAGCTCAAATATGACACAGACTGGGAGCTCTAGCATTGTGTTATTGCAGGGATCTTAAAAGCAGAGAGGGGAAAGCAAGCCTGTCAATAGTAGTGAGTAGTGAGTAATGCTACCCAAAGATACTACCTACATATTTATATCGGCGAAAACAGCGTGTCGCCGATATTATGGAATCACGTCGGTGTTCGTCCGCGTCCGCGTCCGTCCGCGTCCGCAGATCCTAGCTGTGAACGCGATAACTCAAAAAGGAATTGCCGGATCAGTTTCAACATTTGCACACAGGTGCATACCATAAAGACGCCGAACTGTATCGATTTGGGT